>VMDO01006601.1:0-98727 GCA_007922755.1 Pedetes capensis
GGGCTGGGATTTAGCTCAGTTGGTAGAGCACTGCACTGCAGTCTCTGAGGCCCCGAGTTCAATTCCCAGCACCACAAAAATGGGAGAAGGGCCTGGCAATCCACTCCCAAGGCAATCCCGAAACAGTCAGCCATTGAAAACCCTGTGAGGGTCGCTATGAGTCGGATACCGACTCGATGGCACCTAACAACAACAACAAGCAAATATTAAATTAAGAAACTTGTTTTGACCTAATAATTTAACTGTTTCCTATGAGAGATTTTTTTGCGTACAGATTTTTTTTGCCTTTGTCATGTTCCCAAGACAACTTTTCTAAAGTTGCCTCTACAACCCTTTTGTTTTACCTTTAGTTTTCCCTTTTTTTTTTTTTTTCCTTTTGTCATACTGGGGCCCACGCCCAAGGCCTTGGGCATACTTTACAAGTGCTCTGCCACTGAGCTGCACTTTTTGCTCTTTTTTTATGTTTTATCTTGAGACAGGGTCTCACTAAGTTACACAGGCTGCCTCTGGTCTTGAACCTGCAATCCTCCAGCCTCCACCTCCTGAGTTGTTGGGATTACAGGTATGTGTTGGGATTACAGGCATGCCCAGTTTACCTATAGTTTTCTTGGAATTTAGTTTTGTTGTTCTTAAAACGTCTTTAAAATTTTTTATTATTTTATTAGTAAATGCTGTTTTTTTGGGTCAGTTTTCCAAGATGCTTCTTAAAATTGATATATACTTTCCTGAAGATTCTGGCATACCAGTTTTACCTTTCAAGGGTGAGACTTAATGTCAGAAATATCATTTGACTTTTAAAAAGTGCTTTCTTTCCTTCCATCATGCTTCCAAATAAAAGAAATGAAAAATTTTACAGTTTCCTGGTGTCAGAGGTTGTCCTCCAAAAAGACTCACCTGTTCACAATTTTGAGTTAGATCCTTTGAGATAAAGAAAACTTCATGGTCAGGAGTAGTGAATAAATTTATATGCTGCGTTGAACAGTTAGACAAAGATTTATGATGTGAATATTATAGGAAGAAAAAAAGAAAATTATGAAAATTTGCTGGTATAAAATTTTTAAATTCACGGTAGCAGAAGATGGAAGGAACTCTCTTGCCCATGGATCTTCTAGTATCTTCTGTTTCTTTCTTTAATGTTTTGAAGTTCACCTTGTAGAAGTCTTTAGAGTATTTGGTTAGGTTGACTCCTAAATATTTGATTTTTTTGGTGTGCTGTTGTGAATGGGATTGCTGTTTTGATTTCCTTCTCTTCCTGTCCAATGTAAGTGTCAAGGAAAGCTACTGATTTTTGAGCGTTAATTTTGTTTCCTGCTACTTTGCTGAAAGAGCTAATTAGCTCTAAGAGTTTGCTAGTGGAATTTTTGGGTCTGTTAGATAAAGAATCATGTCATTTACAAACAGATAATTTGACCTCTTCTTTCCCTATCTATATTCCTTTGATTTGTTTCTCTTACCTGATTGCTATGGCTAGGACTTCCATCACAATATTGAATAAGAGAGGAAAGAATGGATGTCCTTGTATTGTTCTTGATCCTAGAGGGAATGGTTTCAATTTTTCCTAATTTAATATGATATTGGCTGTGGGTTTGTCATAAATGGCCTTTATAATGTTGAAATCAGTTCCTACTATAGCCAATTTCTTCAGGACTTTTATCACGAAAGGGTTTTGCATGTTGACAAAAACATATTCTCAGCATCCACTGAGACGATCATGTGATTTCTGTCTGCACATCTCTTGAGACAAGTTGAATTACATTAATTGATTTTTATATGTTGAGCCAGCCTTGCATCTGTGGAATGAAGCCCACCTGGTTTACGGTGTGTGATCTTTTTAATGTGTTGCTGAATTTAGTTTGCCAGAATATTATGGAGGATTTTTGCATCAATGTTCATCAAGGAAATTGGTCTGTAGATTTTCTTTGAATAGTCCTTATTTGGTTTTGGTGTCAATGTGATACTGGCTTCATAGAATGAATTTGGGAGTGTTCCTTTTCTATTTTTATGAAATAATTTGAGGAAGGGGCTGGGATTTAGCTCAGTGGGTAGAGCACTGCGCTGCAGTCTCTGAGGCCCTGAGTTCAATTCCCAGCACCGCAAAAATGGGAGAAGGGTCTGGCAATCCACTCCCAAGGCAATCCCGAAGCATTCAGCCATTGAAAACCCTATGAGGGTCGCTATGAGTCGGTCACTGACTCAACGGCACCTAACAACAACAACAACAACAACAATTTGAGGAAAATAGGTATTAAGTATTCTTTGAAGGTTTGTATTCAATTTATTTTGATTCCAAATCAGTTTTATTTATACTACATGCTAAGATCTAGTTAATGTAATATGTGCAGTTGTGTTTCTGGAGAGTACAAAGTTGCCTATTGTAGAGAGTACTACCATATGTATCACTTGCTGGTCTCAAATCTCATGGAAAAGCCAATTTTCTGTTTCTGGTTATTGCTTGTAAACTCCTGATCACAGCTGGAGATAATTACATATTGGGAGTGATTGACTGTACACAATATCCTGATTTCCAGTTTTATTTCGCTGTTAGTAATACTTCCAATCATCTAGTCTTATCACTTGTTGTGTCCTGAACACCATAGTTTGAAACTCTTTTCATTCTCATGAAGTGCCTAAGCCCATCCTGCTGTTTCTCACTCGTAGCAAACCATCTATTACCTTATCAAGAAAATGGACATCTTTGTATATTGAAATCTTACAGCTTTCTTTGATCTTCTTTAAGCTCCAGTTTATTCCCCTCAATCTTCCTATGTCTAAATTGATGATTCCTTTGAGAATAGGAAAGTTTGACAGTCATGTGTCTGCACCAACCTAAGTTATTCATGATTGTTTTATCTTTTTCTGCTATATGTGTCTTCCCTAGAATTTAGCTTGACCTTTGTGGTCTTGTTACTTTCTACCAATTTCTGTCTGTTCATATATAGGTTCTTCTGTTATGAAGTCCTTGAGAAAATGATCCCCTATGTAATTTACCTGCATGTTTCTCACTTCCCAATAGTATATCAATACATTTTTATTGAGTAGGTAGCTGATAAAACTAGAACTATAATACTGTGGTAACAGTTTTATTTAAAATAGAAGTCTTGAAAAAGAGGCAAAAAATAAAAACAAATTCATTGATTTGCTGAAACATACTAGAAACTGAGAAATATCAAGGAAAACCAGTCTTAATTTTTGAGCTTGGGTTTATAGACTTTAATCAGACATTAAATGGAATATATTTGTGGTGTTGAAAGAGGAAGGAAGACTCACTAGTGTAGAAGGGAGTGTCAAGCTCCTCCTGATGGGGCTTGTACATTGTCAGGAAGTTTTTTTCTCACTGTTAACATATTCTTAGTAGCACTGTACCATTATAATGTGGTTATACAGCTTTATGTTATAAAATTAGAGTTTAAGCCGGGCGCGGTGGCGCATGCCTGTAATCCTAGCAGCTTGGGAGGCGGAGGCAGGAGGATCGCAAGTTCAAGACCAGAGGTGGTCTGTAACTTAGCGAAACCCTGTCTCAAAAAGTAAAAAATAAAATGGACTGGAGGTGGCAGCTCAGTGGTCCAGCACTTGCAAAGCATGCAGGCGCGAGGTGCTGGGTTCAACCCCCAGTACCAAAAAAAAAAAAAAAAAATTAGAGTTTAAAATTAAAGTATATTTCATAGACATGAGGGAGAGTCAGTGTTTAATTTCTGAATTACTGTCTGACCATAACAAAAACAAAATGACTAAGGCAGTCTTGACCACATGTATTAAAAAGTTAGTTATGTGTTGTATTGAACTCTTAAAATGTATTTTAACTTGTTATTTCCTACTATATTAGAAAAGAAAAAGGTTAATGTAGGTTAAAAATGTTTTTCTTTTCTTAACAGGCAGCTGTTAAATCTAAGAAAGCTACAGATACCTATAAAATCTATGTGGAAAAGTATGCGTTAGCAAAAGCTGATTTTGAACAGAAAATGACAGAAACTGCTCAGGTTGGTATTTTTAAGGCTTTAAATTATAAACAGATACGTTTATTTGTGTATACTGATCAAGTAATAGAATTTTTCTTTCATAATTTAATATTAGAAAAATTTAAATGCAGTC
This sequence comes from Pedetes capensis, assembly GCA_007922755.1. Taxonomy (NCBI): domain Eukaryota; kingdom Metazoa; phylum Chordata; class Mammalia; order Rodentia; family Pedetidae; genus Pedetes; species Pedetes capensis. The sequence goes on from VMDO01006601.1 coordinate 4,090, forward strand.
TCAATGTTCTAATAAAGCTGTTTCAAAAATTTGCCTCTTGTTTCGAAGGTTGAGGGGCAAGATGCAATAATGGTAGTGTTATAAGGAGTTATTCAGATAGATAGAAGCTTTTTAAGGGTAATTGGGGAAGATGTAGGTGTTGGAGATGATGAAGAAAATGCTGAGAGTTAGTTTTATATGTGGGTTTTAAGATTTACTTCTGCTTAAGAAGAAAACTGGAAATGACTCAGTGCTGAGAATATAGCAGTAAACAAAAAAATGAAAAAACCCTGTTCTCATAGTGGGGGAAGACAGAAAATTAAAAAAAAGTTTGTCTTCCAGGGGGGAGTTTTCAGTGATAGAGCCTTTGCCTAGCATACTCGAGGCCCTGAGTTCAGTGCTCAACACTGTCAAAAAAATTATTTCATAGCCAGGTGCCCCTGGTGAGTACATGTAATCCCAGTAACTCAGAAGGCTGAGACAGGAGGATTGCAGTTTTGAGGGAAGAAGCTGATGGTGGGCGTACAGTAAATATGAAAGAAGGCCTTTGTAAATCTGATATTTTGGACTCTAGTTCTTTCTTCTCACTTGAAGGAGTGAATGACTCACATTTCAGAAACCAAAAGGCTTGCATGTTTGTGTGCATGCATACAGGCATCCATCTTCACCTACCATGTAATAGGCATTACTACATTCCGAGTAAACACGTTATATATGTAATAACACAACTTACCAGGCACTGTGGCGCATGCCTGTAATCCCAGTGACATGGGAGGCTGAGACAGGAGGCTCTAAGAAGGAGTTCAAGGCCAGAAGCAGCCTGCAAAATGTAGTGAGACCTTGTGTTAAAATAAAAAGTAAAAAAGAGTGAAGGGGTTGCAGCTCAGTAGTAGAATACTTTCCTAGCATGTGTGATGCCCTATATTTCCTGCTACACCTTGCTAATTTGTATTATGTTTGTTCTCTTATTTTTCCTTTGTTTTCTCAATATTGCCAAAAACAAACAAACAAAACCCACCACACACAACTCCTTGTTTTAGATGGGGTGTATAGTATAGACGATAGAGGCAGACATTAAATACATGCTTATAAAGTGAGGAGTTATAAATGTTACAAAGGAAAGTCTGGGTTTCCATGAATAGAATAATAGGAAGGACCTAATTTAAAGTAGGAAATCAGGAAAGACCTTCTTGGAAAAGTAACATTTAAAACTAAGATTTGAAGAACGAGTAGGAAACGAATAGGGCAAGAATGTCTGAAGCTTTGGGGCCATGAGTATGAAAGCTCAGAGGTATAAAAGACATAATGACATTGTGGAAGGTAAAAAATTCATACTTAAAACTGAGAATTAAGGGAGTCTGGTGGAGAGAAATGAGGTTGAAGATATAGGCAAAGACTAGGCTATAGTAAGGACTTACATGTTCTTCTAAGAGCAACTGGACGCCACCTACAGATTTTAGGCAAGAATGTGAATGATCTGATCTGTCTTTTAAAAGATAATTTTGGCAGTTTTGTGAATAATGAATTATAGTAAGACCAAAGGAGACTCAGTAACACAGTTTGGAGGGCAGTATAATAGATGAGGAGGATTAGGGCTACTGTGGTGATCTTGGAGAAAGAGAGTTACAAATACATTGGAAATGTCATGGGTCGGGAAGGTAGAGGAATCCTGAGGGAGATGAGCTAACTTTCAAGTGTTAGCTTGTAAATCCATGTGGATACAGAGGAATAGGAAAGATTGGATGATTACCATTAGTTTGACAGGTAGAGAGGGGATCAATTGACTGTCAGTTTTAAGCATGTTCAATTTGAGATACTTACGAGGAGCCATCAAACCCAAGCAATCTGGGCTCAAAGTAATCTTATCCATACAATCTTACCCACAATTCTGAATTCCCAAAGTTCTGAAAACCAAAAGGTATTTTGTCTCTTTTTTTCCCCTGTGACTCATTTGGCAGTATAACTTGACCTGAACCTGTGAGGCTGTTTATAGTTTTTATCTTAGGTTGAATATACATTTATTTTCTTTTAGAAATATTAGTATGTTTGATAAACAGATACTACTGCATATCCTGTTGGTAATATTATAAACTAGGTGGTGTTTTTTATAGTACCATGCATCTTTATTTTAAAAATCCAAGAATTTTAAATTCTAAAACATATATGGTCCCAAAGATTTTGAATGAGGATTATGAGCTTATATAAAATAGACTATTTTCTGTACACAAAGCAATGATGGTGTTACCTTTGGTTAGTGTATGAGGAAGAAAGGGCCTCAGGACCAAGCTCTGAGAGACTCATCTTTGAGAGTTTGGTAGTGGGGCAGAAGTTGAAACCCAAGTAGAAGCAGCCAGAAAAGAAAGAAGAAAACTGGGAAATGTCATATCATGGCAGCTACAAAAAAGATAATGCTTTAAGAAGGGTTTAGTTAGCTGTGTTACATAAGACTCCAAATCTAGTGAGATAAAAAGCTTAAATTTCTGTAGCAGATGAGGTCATTGAAGACTTCAGCAAATACTGTTTTGTCTTTTAAATCGTTAGGAGCACTCATTTATAAGACAGTTACTTAACAACAATTGATTTGTTAACTTGGAATTTCTACCAATGAAAATGTTTGCCTTTCAATTAATTATTTAAGTTAGAAAGAAACAGGAATTAGAATTTGTTCATCAGCAGTTTTTGTTTTATTGATGTTTAAAAAAAATAGTTTTTAGCACTCATCTTTGGCTCTTTTTCTTCTTTTTCATTGAATTGTCTTCAAAATGATATTTTAATTATTTATCCTGCCATTTGTTCTTTTCAGCTCCTTTTAAAATGATGCTAGCCCTTGCTAATGTGTATGTTTGTTCTCTTACATTTTTTCTTTGTGCCTCCCTCTCTCTTGTTCTCTGATATGTACTCACAACTGCCTAGCTGGTATGGTTTCTGTTTGCTTGTTTTGTTTTCATTTTGTTTTGAGACAGGTTGAGCTGTGTAGCCAAGGCTGGCCTCAAACTCAAGATCCTCCTGCCTCAGTCTCCACAGTGCAGGGACAATGGGGCTGCACCACCACACCTGGCTCCTGTTGTTTCTTTTTCTCTTTTTCCTGTACTTAGGGGTTGAACCCAGGGCCTGCATATACTCTGCAAGTGCTCTACCACCAGACTGCACAGCCCCCCAGGCCATTTTTTTTTTTTAATTTATTTTTTTCAATTTTGAGGCAGGGTCTTGTTAAGTTATGCAGGCTGCCTCTGGCCTCAAACTCACAATTTTCCTGCCTCTGCCTCCTGAGTTGCTAGGAGTAGAGGCATGCGCCACTGTGCCTGGTCTATTTCTTATTTTTTCTTTTGAGTTAGGGTCTTGCTAAGTTACACAGGCTGCTTCTGGCCTTGAACTTTACATCTGCCTCCCAAGTTGCTGGGATTACAGGCGTGTGCCACTGTACCTGACTCCTATTGTTTCTTAATAGAGAACAGACTGTATGTTTATCTTAAGAGTGGATTTTGTTTTGGGTTCTTTAGAAATCAAAGGGCTGGGATTTAGCTCAGTTGGTAGAGTGCTGCTCTGCAGTCTCTGAGGTCCCAAGTTCGATTGCCAGCACCTCAGAATGGGAGAAGGACGTGGCAACCCACTCCCAAGGCAATCCCGAAACAGTCAGCCATTGAAAACCCTATGAGGGTCGCTATGAGTCGGATGTGGCTCGTCGGCACCTAACAGCAACAACAACAACAACAACAACAAGAAATCAATAGAATCCTTTTAATTCTCTAGTTTTCTTTTATTCTTGGCTAGCCAGATTGAATTAATCACACTGGGAAGGAACCTGAGAGTCTAGTGAGAATTAAATTTGGGTGGCAGGACCTGTATTTACTAGTGGGAATAAAAATTGAATCCCTGGGGCAAGAGAGGCTAGATTTTTACTTAGAGTATGTGTGATTTAAGTTTTTTCATTTGGGTTGAGAATAAGAGTGGTTAATATTGTCAACCTCATGCTTGTACTTTTTACCACTGTTAATGGGACACTTGAAACAGAATATGGAAATTTGTTTGCTTTCATATAATAAGATGGCTCCTTTGTAGGAACAGAGATTTTCTTTCTCCCTCCTCCTCTCCTGTCCTTCCTTCCTTCCTTCCCTCCCTTCCTCCCTTTCTTTCTTTCCTTTCCTTCTTTTTTTTTTTTTTTTTTTTTTTTTTTTTTTTTTTTTTTTTTTTTTTTTTTTTTTTTTGAGACTGTGTAGCCCATGCTGTGTAGCCCTGGAACTCATTATGTACACCAGGCTGGCCTTGAACTCATGTTGATCCTCCTCTCACCATGCACAGCCTGGAAACAGATTTCTTAGCAATACTCTCAGATTAAGGAGTTTTAGGATTAGAGTGCTTTTCTATAGCTTTAGTGAGTGGCAGAATTATACTTTTTAAATTACTGTCGTGGTATATGTAAATATAATGAATTTGAAGTTGCGGGGGGCGGGGCAGAAGCTTAACTGATAAGTCCAAGAAAGTTCATTTATTTGTACTTACATACTGTAGGTTATTTCTGTTTCCCATGGTTGAACTGCTCTGAGTTTAGTAGTCAATTGTTCTGAGGAATTGCAGTAGTTAGCAGTGTCCCCTATATACCCTCCTCAAAGAAAAACACTACAATTTCAAAATTGTATCTGAATTCTGTATGGATGTATGCTTCAAAATATTTCTAAATAATTAAGAACCTACTTTATTTGGTCTAGCTATTTCAAAAGAGAATGAAGATACAATTTCCTTGGCGTTAGGGGGTTTATCCATATGAAATTGATAGCTGTATGACTCTGCTTTATTGTATTTAGTTCTCCATCTGTGAGAAACTATCTTGTTCATTAAATTGTTGAAATTTCAGCAAGCGGAGGCAGGAGAATCGCAAGTTTGAGACCAGAGGCAGTGTGTGCAATTTAGCGAGACCCTGTCTCAAAAAGTAAAAAATGGGCTGGGGGTGCAGCTCAGTGGTCCAGCACTTGCAAAGTACAAGGCCCTGGGTTCAACCCCAACTATCTCCAAAAAAAAAAAAAAAGTTGAAATTTAGGCTGTGGACCATTTTCTCACAGTACAAACTCAGAAGAATCCTCCTATTGAATATTCATCCATTCTTGAGGATAATTCAGGATCTTGAAATACTGATATTTTCATTGGCTTGGGGAAAATTAACCAATGACAGGCACTCTATTTAACTCTGCTGTTCCTCATGAGCCTGCAGCCATACCACTGTGGTGTCAGACCTCAGAAGCTAAGTAGGGTCTGGCCTCGTTAGTATTTGGATGGTAGACCACCTGGGAACACCAGGTGCTGTAGGCTTGGGAGAAGGACCTAGCAACTGTCAGCCATTGAAAACCTTATGAATAGCAGAGAAGCACTAACAATACTATTTCCCCTGTTGTACGTAGGGTCACTATAATTCGGACACTGACTTGACAGCACCTAACAACAACAATGTTCCTCATGAATAAAATTGATTTAAGTTTTTGGAGTATTATTACATTACAGCTCATACTGTAATTTTGCTGTTATTAATCTTCTTAAAAGAACTTTATACCATTTACCCAAATGTAGGATCTTTTGGCTTAGTGATTTCTGATTTTGTAACTCAGTGTTGAAGAAATGTGGACATTAAATATAAAGGGAGGGAATTTAATTTGATAAGCTAATAAAAGGAAAATAATAGGCTATTTAGACGTATTCTTTTTTTTTTTTTCCTTCGTGGTAGGGGGCAGAACCCAGGGGCTTGCACATACTTTGCAGGTGCTCTACTAATGAGGTGCACTCCTGTCCCCATTTTAAATTTTTTTTAGCTTGAGACAGGCCTTGAACTTGAAATCTTCCTGCCTCCACTTCCTGAGTTGCTGGGATTACATGCATGCACCACTGCACCTGGCTGGCCTATTCCTTAAAACTGATTTAATTTGAGGGGGTGAAAAAGGGTAATTAGGTTAGTACATTATAAATAACAAACGTATTTTGTTTGAAAAGAGATAGCTCAGCATTTGCCAAACCCTGTTTTGAGGAACATTACTGTTATGTGAGACATTGTTTAGGGGAGAAGGAAACAAAAAAGGTGGTGAGGTCAATGCAATTTAGAAAATACTGGGTTAAGCAAAGTGAAATAAGTTCCTTTATTTCAGTATTTCTCAGGTTTTTAGAATAAGTTTATTATGAAGCCAATGCTACAGTAGTTTTCTGTCTGGGGAATAAATATTAGAGTAACTTGGAAATTTTTTCCGAACATTCTCACTTATGCCACCCCCACTTCCCAGGAAGTACTGGAAGATCAAGGTGTTTTGTGGTTTGAAAACATACCCCAGGTGATCTCATGCATCATCCCCGCCTTTGGTTGAGAACTGCTGAGACAGAGCACACAGGCTTTGCCAAAGTTCTTTGATTGCAGACTACCTCTTTTGGAGATTGTATTAACATAACAGTTCAAGGATTAGAAAGGCACTTTGAGAATCATTGGCCAGATTATAAAGACTTCAGAAGTAAACTATAGTTTTGCTCTGCTAGTATATAGTTTTTTAGTTTTGAAAACTCTTCCCTCTTGGCTTTTATAACACTTTTCTCTTCTGGATTGCCTTCTGATTTTTAAAATCATGATTGTAGAGTTTAATTTGTAGTATTTTCAAACTCTAAAAAAGTTCATATTTGCCTAAGAAACATGGTAACAAAAAGTTAATTCTTCTCAATGCTGTATTTCAGTATGTCTACAGCCAGAGCACCCTGATATCTGATCCCCTCTGATCTCAGAAGCTAAGCAGGGTCAGCCTGGTTAGTCCTTGGATGGGAAACTGCCTGGGAACACCAGGTGCTGCAGGCTAGGGAAGAGGACCTGGCAACCCACTCCCGAAACAATCCACCATTGAAAACCCCATGAATAGCAAAGAAGAATGAATATAGTGCTGGACATGGCAGCACAGTGTCAGGGAGTGTTTGATTGTATTGTACATAGGTTGCTATGAGTTGGGCATGACTCCATGGCACCTAACAACACCAAACAAACAACATATTTCAATATATCTACTAGACCTATTTGTCCAAAGATGTTAAAACATTAACAATGATAATAATTTGCTTATCTATATTGAGATGATTGACAAAACCTCTTTTCATTCCAGCATATATATTTGTATGTCTCTATATATTTTATATAGTAATTTTTTATGTTTGCTACCCAGAAATTTCAAGATATTGAAGAAACTCATCTAATTCATATAAAGGAAATTATAGGATCCTTGTCAAATGCTATAAAGGAAATTCATTTGCAAATAGGCCAAGTAAGTTCTTTTTCTTTATGCTGAGCTGATTTATGAAAATTTTATGTTTACATTTTGGCTCTTTATAAATCTTTTATCACTTTATCTAAAACTCATAGGTATGATACTGAATAATTTCAAATAAAGAATATATATTTGCATTTTTTTATTATTTGGCTACCAAGCATGATAATTCAAATTATTTTTTATAGCTATAGATAACTAAATACTATGGTATTAGTAAGAATGTTAGTTGAAAAAAAAATATTTATCCTGTTTTAATAGGTTCATGAAGAATTTATAAATAACATGGCTAATACTACAGTCGAAAGTTTGATACAAAAATTTGCTGAGTCAAAAGGCACTGGGAAGGAGAGACCTGGTAAGATGATAAACCACGAGGAAATATTTTCAAATTTCTCCCTAGCAGCAGATTTTCTTTTTTTCTTTTTTCTTTTTTCTTTTTTTGAGACATGTTCCAATAGCCCAGGCTGGTCTTGAATTGAAGAGACTCCACAATCCTCCTGTCTCCACCGCCCTAGTGCTGAGATTACAGGGATGCTTCACTATGCCCTTCTGAATATTTGCCTTTAAATTCATGTGTGAAAGGGGTAATTTTAACTTTATATCACATATCTGAACTGAATAATACCTTCAAACTATAAAATTGAGCCAACCTAAAAATAGGGCATACCTAAAAATCTATAATATCTCAAGACATTGTTTTATTTGGGTCTTATGATATTATTTTTGTTTTGTTTTGCTTTTTGGTTGTGTTTTGTTTGCAGTACTGGGGTGGTTGAACGCAGGACCTCGTGGATGCTAAGCAAGTGCTTTACTACAGAGCCACACCCTTACTGCCTTTTTATTATTTGTTTGTTTGTTTATTTATGGTATGTAGGGGCTAAACATAGGGTCTCACACATACTTTGCAAGTGCTCTACTACTGGGCTGCACCCCCAGCCCCTTTTTTATTTTTTATTTTCAGAGAGGATCTTGCTAAATTATGCAGGTTACCTCTGGCCTTGAACTTGTGATCCTCCTGCCTCCACCTCCTGAGTTGCTAGGATTATAACCATGCACCACTGCACTAGTCTTACTTTTTTTTTTTGAGACAGTGTCTCACTAAATTGAGTCAGCTGCCTCTGGTCTTAAACTTGTTGTAGCCCTTAATGGTTAATAATTTAGTACTACAGGCAGGTGGTGCATGTATGTAATCCTAGCCACTCAGGAGGCAAAGGCAGGAGGATCATAGGTTTGAAGCCAGAGGCTTCCTGCATAACTTAGCAAGACCCTGTTTCAATTTAAAAAATCAAAAAGAAGAGGACCGAGAGTGCACTTCATTGGCAGAGCACTTGAAAAAGCATGTGAGTTTCCTGGAAGACAGTTTTGCCATGGACCAGAGGTAAAGCCCAGGCAATAACTTGAACAATGGAGAGAGGCTGTAAATACAGATGAAGTTTGCTCACTTGTACACCACTTACCTCCTGCTATGCAGCCAGGTTTCTAACAGTCCTACTGGCCTGTGGCCTGGGTTTGGGGACCTTTGCCAAATTTGATTCGTCTATTTTTTTCTCTCTATTTATAAATAGTGTGTTTTGTCAAATGGTGAACAAGTGGACATATAATGGTAAAAAAAAGTGTTAAGGAAGTTGGTGTAGATAAATTTTCTGATAGAAAAATCTTCATTATATGAATGTGAAGTAATTATTGTTAATGTTCAGAGAGGATTTAACTTTGTGCCATGTATTATACAAATCATTTTTAATCTTCAGCAACTCTTTAGGTACTGTTATTCTAATTTTATAAATGAGGGATATATTGAGAAGTTAAATGATTTGCCTAAGCTGGTATGTGCCAGGGCTGGGCTTCAGTTCCAGGATTCTTGATCACAAGGCCAGGGCTTTGGAAAATTTAGAATAAAACTAATTACAGATATATAGAATGAGGATGGTGAGATGTATAAGTACAGAATAGTACAAAACCATAAGACTCTTTGTGAAGAGATTAAATTATAACTGAAGGCCATGCTGGGCATGGTGGCTCACACCTATAATCAGCAGGCTGAGGCAGGAGTATTATGAGTTTAAGGTCAGTCTGGGCTACTTTGTGAGATGTCTCTCAAAAATAAATAATAAATAAATAAAGTAAAGCAAACAAAAAATAAAACAACCCTTCCAGAAGCAATAAGCAAAGGCCAGTTAAGATAGGTAAAAAACAACTTGGAAAAAAACAAAATACAGAGTATTTAGAAGAGTTGATACAATGAAAGCAAAGATGTGTTGGCCAGTAGTTGTAGATGTCTTAGGTGGAAACATGAATAATATTGGTAGATTATATCTATCTTAGTGTTCTGATTGTGATGTCACATTATAGTTTTGTGAAATGTTATCATTGTGGGAAATTGGGAAGGTGTAACAGGGATCTCCCTTTATTACTTTTTACCACGGCATGTGAATGTCAAAAATTCCCATTAGAAAAATGCCTAGGGGACTTACCCTGAAATGGTAACCTAAACTGATAAACCATATTTTTTTGCTCTGAGACACAGATAATCCAGAGTATAATTAAGTAAAAAGAAAGATTCCAGAGAATCAGCTTAAAGTGTATCAGTATTTTCTTTTAAGCTAAATATTCATTTGGAGACTGACTGAAATTATTAAGCTGTACTGGTTGCTTTTTTTTTTTTTGAGACAGGCTGACCTTGAACTCTGGATCCTCCTGCCTTAGCTTCCTGAATGCAGGGATTACAGGTATCCGTCACAACACCTGGCTTTGATTGACATTTTTGGTGGCATTTTATCCCTTTGGTGATATAATTTTTTCCACTCTACTTTGGCTTCCTGTGCTCCTTACTGCTGCTTATATGCCAGTGTCATTTCCTAAGATACTGGTCAGCTAAGGGCTGACAAGTATGTGGCATGTGTACAGCCTTACTCATGGCAGATACTGCTGCTAAATTATTATATTCTTCATCCGGAGAAGACTTCTCATCACATTGTTACAGTCAGTCACTGCCAGTACTGGGAGTTGGCATTCATGTTGAAACCTGTCATCTCTGACTTAGTTCAATAGAGACTCTTTGTTTACAGATGTTAGCAAGCCAGTTTAAACAAGCTTAAGCAAAAATGCTATATGCCTTGGCTTTTTTAACCTGGAAGGATAAAGTGGACATCATCAGGACTTGGTTTTATTCTTTTTTTTTAATTTCTGCTTGGCTTCACTTTCTTAAGCTCATATTGTAGATTTCTCCCCATTGCTAGGGAGGAAGGCATCAACAGCCCCAGGCCTAGATTATTCCACTTGAGAATCCAAGTAGGAAAAAAAACCTTTTTCTTAGTGTTAGCATATTAATTTTAAGGAAGGTTCTGCTTTTATTACATGCTTTTTTTTTTTTTTAAGTTAATCATTGTGTTTAGGGGAGTGGGATATTGTAACTGGGCAACATCAGCATGTTTCCAAACCATGGTAGAAATGTTGTCTGAGTAGACCAAAATAACAAGTATATATTTCTGCATTGTAGCATCATTGTACAAAGGACAAAAGATACCAAACCCCGAAATATAATCTTTTAAAACTGTGATTTGTATATGTGTTTCAGGTATAGGACTTAATCATGTTATTAATATTTAAATAATTGAACATCAGTTTAGGAGGCAGAGGTTTGTTTTATAATTAGATAAAAGTAAAGAGAAAATGTTATATGATTTAACTTGTCTTTCTGTTATGGAATTTTATTGCTTAACAAGACCTTAAGAATAATCTGGTCCAAAGCCATTCATTTAACATATAGAAATATGTTGGAACTTATTAAAATATGTCACTAATTTCATTTAATATAGAGTTGGAGGTAAATTAAAGCTTTGTCAATTCTCAGAAATTTTGCTAAATCAGTATACGGGGATTCATCATCATGTCCTACCTGCCTACCTACTGATAAATTCTCTATGAAAAACAATAAATATGCAGTCATTTCATACATTCCCTTCTCTTGGTTAGGTATTTAAAATAGCTGTATATAAAAATTGCCTTTGGCTTTACATTCTGGACTTGTAATTCATGAGTATTTTCTTATCTCTGTTACAGTGCTCCTTACCAGCAGTGAGACCTTAAATCTCAGTGCCTTTATCTGTAAAGTAGGGATAATAGTGGTGCTTGTCTCATGGGATTCTTGTGAGGTTTACATGAGATAATGTAACATTCTTAAATATTTAACATATTATTTTCAAAAACTAATATATTCCTGATTAATAGGCAACTAGTAAATATTATTTCTTTATACATTTAATTTTACTACCCTCAAGATATACCAAGACATGTAGAAAATACCTGTAACTAAATGGTAGGAAGTAAGAGGGAGGGACATGGGCTTTCCTGGAATCACTATACCAAGAATTAGGTGGATATTTCAGGATGTGTGTTGACATTGTGTAAATAGGCTTTCAAAAAATGTCTTGAGAATAAACTTTTTAATAATAGGGTGATGTGGAGTAGAGTGGAAGGGACACACATTACTTCTATGATTGAGTTACTGGGATGAACAAATGAGTCCTGGGGCCCATTACAATGAGAGAACTTTTGTGTTTCCAGATAAATAACATACACAGAAATTTGTATGTGATTTTATGGAATTCATCTGTTTGAAAGATTTTTTTATGTAGGGTATACTCTAATCTTCAATTGTTTTATTGATTTCTGTTAGCATTTTATTTCTCCTGTTTTGTAAGGGCCCCCTCTGGTGGATGAATTTCTTTCTAAACTGGTTTTGGTTCTATGGGACACAGATGTTAAAAACAAGATTGCAAGGTATAACCTTGTCAGTTTATCTTTCCAGTTCTCCTATGTAAGTCAGCTACTTTGAGAGCATTAAAAATTTTCTCTATTCATTGAGATAATAATATACTACTTGTTATGTGTAATGACTTTTTAAAAAATTAAGTGTAGTACTGCCTGGTTCCTCTGGAATTTGAGTCACTGTAAGTGGATGCTTTGAATACCAAAGCACCTGCAGTCTGAAAGAGTCATGAAGAACAGATGTTTTCTAATTTTAGGCTGTCTTTTTATATTCTATGACATTAGTCTAGTAGTCCTGTTCAGTCTCATGTATTTCATTTGCTCAAAAAGATTAAAATCCATATTTTTGAGGTTTCCTATTTGAGTCATTCTGCTAATTTTACTGTCTGCTTTTCATATAACTTTTCATGAAAGTTTAGCAACTTTTCTGAGAATGAAAGGATAAATAACTTAAAGAAAATAAGTTGGTAAGCCAGTATATAGTATGGTTAAATAAAAGGTTTTGTCAAAGAGCTTCTCTATATTTTCATTAAATGTCAAAATAAGCTCAGTTTCCATTTGAAGACTTCTAGGAACTTTAAGGGCTGGGATTTAGCTCAGTTGGTAGAGTGCTGCTCTGCAGTCTCTGAGGTTCCGAGTTCGATTCCCAGGACCGCAAAATGGGAGAAGGACATGGCAACCCACTCCCAAGGCAATCCCGAAACAGTCAGCCATTGAAAATCCTATGAGGGTAGCTATGAGTTGGACTTGACTTGATGGCACCTAACAACAACAACAAGGAACTTTAAAAGGTACTAATAAGAGAATCTTGAGAAGGATATATAAAATGAGTTATAAAGAAAAAGGGAAAAAATGAGATTTCTGTAGTGAGACTTCCTAAACAAGATTAATGAATTAGTTTAGATGTTTGGAATATTTTAGCTTCTACAACAACAATAATTAAATATATTATTATAAATCAGGCATATCAAATCCATGGCCTTCGGATATGGCCCAGGACATCTAGTCGTGTGGCCCCACAAAGTATTTTACCATCATGTGTTTTTTAGCATTTATTTTCTTAGTGACTTCCTATAATATGTATATGCACTAACCATATTGTATAGTTTACAGATCCCCTTTACTTGATGTGGCCAGGGGAAGCCAAAGGTTGAGCACCCCATATTATAAACTATGTTGTTGTTGTTAGGTGCCACTGAGTCGGTATCCGACTCATAGTGACCCTGCATACAACAGGCAAAAAACACTATTGTCAGTGCTTCTCTGCTGTTCATAGGGTTTTCAATGGCGGATTGATTTTTGGGAGTGGGTTGCCAGGTCCTTCTCCCAAGCCTACAGTATCTGGTGTTCCCAGGCAGTCTCTTATCCAAGTACTAACCAGGCCCAACCCTGCTTAGCTTCTGAGATCTGACGGGATCTGATGCCACAGGGCTACGGCTGCAGGCATCATAAGCATAGGGAAAAGCAAATAATTAAAAAAAAAAATCTAATGATCATCTTTGTCAGATCCCTTGAAAATTTGTTATAATGCCAAACCGATAGTTTCCTACCCGTCACCACCCAGCTTTAAAAAAAAAAAAACAAAAGCAACTTTTTATTTATTTGTTTTTTGGAAATCAGAAGCAAAAACAGAAAAATTAAAGCAAAATTTAGAAATACCTAAGAAGAGGGGCTAGTGGTCTAGCTAGTCATAGAGCATGTACATAGCATGTGTGAGGCCCTGGATTCAATCCCTAGTACCATAAAAATACATAAATAATTAAATATAAATAAATAAATAAAAGATAGGAGGCGGCAAAGACCCATTAACCACACAAGATATATTTTGATTATTTTGTTTTTTATTATATTGTTGTTGTTAGGTGCCCATCAAGTCGGTATCTGACTCATAGTGACCCTACATACAACAGGCGAAACACTATTGTTAGTGCTTCTCTGCTATCCATAGAGTTTTTCAATGGCTGATTGTTTTTTGGGAGTGGGTTGTCAGGTCCTTCTCCCAAGCCTACAGCACCTGGTGTTCCCAGGTGGTCTTCCATCCCAAGTACTAACCAGGCCTGACCCTGCTTAGCTTCTGAGATCAGATGGGATAGGATGCCATAGTGGTATGACTGCAGGCTTCTATTATGTAGCAAGGGAGAAATGACCAGAGAAAGAGGAAAGACGAAGGGATAATGATTAGAGAACAGGATAATGCAGATTAGTACCAATGGAGGGGTAAAAAAAGGAAAGCCCACAGAAAAAGAAACATAAAAAGCTCCACTCTGGCTTGCATAGCATGTGTGAGGACATGAATTTGATCCCCAGCACCACAAAAAACCAAAACTCTGTATTTTGTGAGAATGCACTTCTACCTGTTTGTCCCAGCCACCTAGTGCTGAGGCCTAATTTTGCTCTGCCTATTTTTGTGAGGCCTGCAAGCAAAAAGAATGAGTTTTATATTTTTAAATTGGTTGGGGAAAAATCAAAAGAAGAAGAATATTTTGTGACACAGGAGAATTATAATGAAATTCATATTTCATTGTCTATAAATAAAATTTTGTTTAAACACAGCAATACTTGTTTTTGTATTTTCTATGGCTACTTTTGCACTATGGTGGCAGAATTGAGTAATAGTGACAGAACATGTGACCCACGAAGTCTGAAATATTGTCTGACTCTTTACAAAGAAAGTTTGCACACCTGTGTGTTAGAGACTACTTTTCTTGTGTAGTATAACAGAATGTGTTATGTTATACTACATTAGGATTGTGTAGCTCCTGACAGAGCTAAAAGCAAATTGTGCTGTTCATACTTTCAGAAATTACTTAATCTGACATTCTGTACCAGATACTTCTACATTCAGTTCACAGCACAGTAATTGATACTATTAATAATCTTAAATTGTGGTGAAATGGAGATTAAACTATTTTGAGCAGGATTTGTTCAAGGGAGATTTAGTTCATTAATTTGAGGTAGCCATTAAAAATGTTATTAAGTGTATAAACATTCTAGCAACAGAAATAGCAAAACAAAAGTGTCTAAGGTGATTACAATTTTTACTTTTATTGAGATAGGGGTCTCACTTTTTGCCGAGGCAAGCGCTGCCTCAGCCTCCCAAGTGCTGGGATTACAGGCACTCATCATTGCACTGGGCTTGATTACAATTTTTACATATAAAAATCATGTGTATAATAGCAAGGGCAGGGATTTAGTTTTGCAAGAGAAGCTAATTCAAGCCAATCTGAACTTAAAAGGAAATTTATTGGAAAGAAACTGAAGTATCTCAAAAATCTAAACTCAGAAGTATAGCCAGGCTTTAGACAGAAATCCAAAACAGTAGGAGAGTGAGGTATCACTTTCCTTCATTCTGTATCCACTTTTACTACATTATTATATCCTTGCTTCTAAAGGCATATGACATAAGGTGATTCCAGTAATGACTTCATTTAAATTTGTTCCTTAATTGAAGCCATAGCTCAGAATTAATTCAAGTGTTTTGTCCCTTTCCAAATTTCTTGGAGAACAAATATGAGTAGTCCAGATTTGGTCAGGTAATCTTTTAGTCCAGTCAGTTCTAATTAGGTCCTACGGTGTAAACATGTCTGTATTATACCCACCACTTGTTGGGGAGGGGGCATTGTGCAGAAAAAGAGATAATAGTAAGCTCAGCATAATCCGCCAAGTAGTTCTTGCCTAAGAGATCTATTAAGATTTCTAGAGGTGGGAATTGAGACAAGGTAGGGATGTGGTTTGAAAATACATATTCAACATAACTTCTGTCTCTAAAATTTTGTTATGAAAACTTTGAAATATATCAAGGAATAGGAAGTATTTTACATTGAAGAACTGTATACCCACCACCTAGATTCCATTTTCTCCTACTTGCTATATTACATCTATCTCCCCACCAGTTGATCTTTAATGCACTTCAGAATAAGTTTCAGAAATCAGTACACATCCCCCAAATACTTCTGCATGCATATCTTCCTGCCCCTCTTTTATTATGGCAAATTATCATATAATTTATGATTTTAACCATTTTAAAGTATATGGTTCAATGGCACTTAGTATGTTTATGATGCCATACAACCATAACTGTCTAGTTCTAGAACGTTCAAATCATCTCAAAAAAGAAACCTTGTATCTATTAAGGAGTCACTCCTATTTCCATCAAACCCTTGTTGTTGTTATTGTTAGGTGCCGTCTAGTCGGTATCCGACTCATAGCGACCCTCATAGGGTTTTCAATGGCAGATTATTTCGGGATTGTGTTGGGAGTGGATTGCCAGGTCCTTCTCCCATTTTTTGCGGTGCTGGGAATTGAACTCGCAGCACTCTACCAACTGAGCTAAATCCCAGTCCCATCAAACCCTTAGTCCCTAGCAAAAAGTAATGAGCTTTCTCTTTGACTTTGCCTAGTCTGGATATTTCATTTGAATGAGTAGACATTTCTGTAAATGGAATCATATATATAATATGTGGCCTTTTGTTTCAGATTTCTCTTATTTAGCATAAGATTTTCAAGGTCTTCTGTGTTGTAGCATGTATCAGTACTTGTTTTTATACCCGAATAATCCATTGTATGAATATGCCATATTTTGATTTATTTGTTCATCTGTTGATGGGCATTTGGATTCCACCTTTTAGCCATGGTGAATAGTGCTGCCATGAACACTCATGTACAAGTTTTTGTTGGAACACTTGTTTTTAGATATTTTGGATATATAGTAGGGGTGTAATTACTGGATCATAAAGTAATTCTGTTTGAGCTTTTGAGGAACTCCCAAACTCTTTTCTATGGCAGCTGTACCACTTTACATTTTTACCAGCAGTGATGTGGGTTCCAGTTTTCCCACATCCTTGCCAACATTATTTCTATTTATTTATTTATTAATTATAATGAATGTTAGGGGGTATGAAGTTTATTATTGTAGTTTTGATTTTTATTTCCCTAATGACTAATAGCTTGCAGCCATAGCCCTGTGGCATCCAATCCCGTCACATGTCGGAAGCTAACCAGGGTCAGGCCTGGTTAGTACCTGGATGGCAGACCGCCTAGGAACACCAGGCGCTGTAGGCTTGGGAGACGGACGTAGCGACCCACTCCCAAAAATCGATCCACCATTGAAAACCCTATGAACAGCAGAGAAGCACTGACAATAGTGTTTCTTTCACCTGTTGTATGTAGGGTTGCTATGAGTCAAATATGGACTCGACGGCACCTAATAATGACGACGACTAATGACGCTGAGCATCTTTGTAAGTGCTTCTTTGGAGAAATGTTTTCTCAAGTCCTCTGCCCTTTTTTCCCCCTTGAAATGAGAGCTTGCTCTGTTGCTCAGTTGGTTTTAAATTCTTTGGCTCAAGTGATCCTCCAACCTTTGTTTCTCTCCAGTGCCTAGGATTACCGGTATATCACACTCATTGCACCCAGCTTGGCCATTTTAAAATTGGGCTATCTTTTTCCTGTACAATTCTAAGATTTTATTCTGGACACCAGGTCCACATCAGAATATGATTTGCAGGTATTTTCTGTTAGTGTCATTTAATGCACAAATGTTTTTGATTTTTGAATAAATTCAGTTTTTCTTTTTTTGTTGTTGTACTTTTGTTCTCATATCAAAGAAACCATTGTTAAATTGAAAGTCATACAGATTTACTCCTGTTTTCCTTTTAGAACCTTTTTTTTATTTAGGTTTTTGATCTACTTCGTGTTAATTTTCATATATGGTATAGAGTAAGGGTTCAGATTCATTCTTTTGCTTGTGAATACCCAGTTGTCTCTATACCATTTGTTGAAAAGATTATTTTCCTGCAGAATAATTGTTACTTTAGTTGGAAATCAGTTGATAATTGCTGTATAGGTTTATTTGTGGGATATCAATTCATTCCTTACACCGGTGGCACACTAGTTTGATTACTGAACCTTGTAGTGAGTTTTGAAATTGGGCAGTATGAAACCTCTATCTTTGTTTCTGTTTTTCAATATCATATTAGCAATTTGGGTCTCATTTTTAAAAGAGCTTTTACTGAATATATTTGCTCCCTGTAGCTGCTGTAACAAATTAAAGTTTGTGATATAAAACAACACAAATTTGTTGTCTTACAGTTCTGTAATTTAAAAGTTTGACATGAGTCTCACTGGTTAAAATCAAGATGTCAGAGTCTGGATGGAGACTCTAGAAAAGAATCTGTTTCCTTGCACTTTTTAGCTTCTAGAAGTTGGGCTGTGTACATTCTTTGTGTTGTGCCTCCCTTCCTCATCTTCAGAGCTAGCAAAGGCAAACTGACTTCTCACATTACAACACACTAAGCTTCTCTTCTCCCTTCTTCTTCCACTTTTAAGCACCTTGTGATTACATTGGGACCACTTTGATAACCCAGGATAACCTCCCTACTTTAATGTCATCTAACTAGTAACCTTAATTCTATCTTCAGCCTTAATTCCCTTTTGTCATGTAACCTAACCTAATATTCACAGGTTCTAGAATTGAGCTGTGGACTTCTGTGGGGGAGGGAGGACATTATTATACCTGTCACATTGAGATATACTTGTTGTTGTTGTTGTTAGGTGCTGTGGAGTCAGTGTCTGACTCAGCGACCCTACGTACAACAAGTGAAACACTATTGTCAGTGCTTCTTTGCTATTCATAGGGTTTTCAGTAGCTGATTGTTTTTTGAGAGTGGGTTGCCTGGTCCTTCTCCCAAGCCTACAGCACCTGGTGTTCCTAGGCGGTCTCCCATCCAAGTACTAACCAGGCCCAACCCTGCTTAGCTTCTGGGATGTGTCAGGACGGGATGCCATAGTAGTACCGCTGCAGGCTGAGATATATTACAGTATATGAAGTACAGCTGTTGAAAGTGTAGAGTGGGATAAGTTTTAGTAAATTTATACAGCTGGGCTCCTGTCACCACAATCCAGTTTTATTTGTGGACAGGGTCTTGCTATGCAGACCAGACTGGCCTGGACTACTTATGTATCACAGGGTGGCCTTGAACCTGCAGTTCTTCTGCATCAGCCTCCTGAGAGCTAGGATTACCAGCATGTGACACCATACCCAACACAATCCAGTTTTAGAACATTGTCCATCATCCCAGAAAGTTATCTTGTGCTATTTGGTGCTGTTATTCCTAGCAAGAGCAGGCAACCACTGATCATCTTTCTTCATGTGTATTTTTTTACTTTTCTAGAAATGTTATATAAATTGAATAAAAACATATGTAATCTTTTGTGCCCAGCTTCTTTAAATTAGCATAATGTCCTTGAGATTTATACACATTATTGCATATATCAGTAGTTTGGTTTTTTTTTGTTTGTGAGTAGTAGTCTGTTGTATGGATGAATCACAGTTTAACCATTTACTTATTGATGGACATTGCCTTGTCTCTAGTTTTTGGCTATTATGAATAATGCTATTATGAACTTTAACCTATAGATCTTTGTGGGACATATGTTTTCATTTTTCTTGAGTAGATTTCTAGAAGTGGAATAGCTAGTTCTTATGGTAGATATACGTTGCACTTTTTTTTTTTTTTTTTAACTGCCAAAACTGTTTTCCAGAGTAGCTGCAGCATTTTACAGTTCTTATCAGGAATGCATGAAGGTTCTGTTTTCTTCATCTCTTTGCCAGCACTTTGTATTATGTATCTTTTTGAATACAGGCATTCTAACAAGATAATAAATAGTATTGCCTTGTGATTTTAAATTTCTATTTCCCTAAAGACTAATGATGTGGGACATCTTTTTATGTGCTTATTGACCATTTATAATTTTCATTGTCAAAGTATATTTCAGATTTTTTGACTATTTTTAAATTGGACTGCATGTTGTATTAACTTTTCTTTTCCCTGGTACAGGTGAGATTGAACCCAGGGCCCCACACCTGCATGCTTTGCAAGTGTTGTACCTTTTTTTTTTTTTTTTGTCATTTTGATTTTGAGACAGCGTCTTGCTAAGTTACGCAGGCTGCTGCTTGGTCTTGAATTTGTGATCCTCCCAAGGCGCTGGGAATGTAGGCATGAGCCACCACACCCAGCCTTGTATTAATTCTTAATACAAACCATACATCAGATATATATTTTATGAAATATTTCCTGCCAGTTTATGGCTTATCCTTTTTTTCCTAATGATATTTTTTTGAAGAACAAAAGTTAATTTGGATAAAGTCCAGTTCACCAAATTTTTGTTATATGTTATGCTTTTGGTGTCATCTAAGAAATCTTTCCCTAACTCATGGTCACAAAGATTTTTTTTTCTAACTTTATAGACTTTTTAGTAGAAGTTTTATGGTTTTAGAAGGACATAGGGAGCAGCCTGAAAAGCTCCAAGTAGTAAAAGGTGGAATGACTTGAGCAAGTCATAGGTAAATATATTGGATTATAGCCCAAAGAATAAAATAAATATCCATGAGTTCATGCAGATATTAAAAATATTTGGATAAAGACTTTAAAATTTTTTGAAATAAAACTGTATGATAACCTTGATATTAATAATTAATATTGATATTGATAATTATTTTTATATTTTTGAGATAGGGTGTATGTGGCATAGGCTGGCCTCTAACTGGAGATCCTCCTGCCTCAGCTTCCTGAGTGCTGGGATTACAAGTGTGCACCACCACACTTGGCAAAAATGTATAATGTTTAAAGCAAAAAGAAAAAAGAAAAAAAGAAAAGAAAAGCCAAAAGAAGATTTGGACACTTTAGGAAAGAAAATAAATGAATGGCACATGAAAAAAATGCTGAACTTCACTACTTATTAAGGATGTGCATATTAAAATCATAATATATCACTACACACTAATGAGAATGATTAAAAGACTATACCAAGAGGTGATGAAGATATGAAAGAACAAGAACTCACTGCTGGTAGAAATATAAAATGATACAACCATTCTGGAAAACAACCTAGCAATTTCTTAGAAGTTGTGACATGTACCTGTCATATGATCCAGCAGTTCCATTCCTAGGTATTTACCTAAGAGATAAAGAAATATGTGTCTGTACATAGACTTCGTTTTATTTTTTTGCAGTACTTGGGCTTTCATTTTAACCCAGGGACTCACACATACTTTGTAAGGTATGCTGTACCACTGGGCTGTACCCAGAGCTCATTTTTTAATTTCTTTATTTTGAGACAAAGCCTTGCTTAGTTATGCAGACTGCCTCTGGACTCGAACTCATGATCCTACTGCCTCAGTCTCCCAAGTTGTTGAGATTCCAAGTGAGTACCACCGTGTCCGGCTCCATTTTTCACTCTTTGAGACAGGGTTCTGCTAAGTTATGTAGGCTGCCTCTGGTCTCAAACTTGCAATCTTCCTGCCTCTGCCTCCCTAGTCACTGGGATTACAGGCATGTGCCTCTGTGCCTGGCTGTGTATTGACTTACATATGAATTTTCATTGCAGTTTTATTTATAATAATCTCAAGTTGGAAATAGTCCAAATGTCCATTAACAGATAAACGAACAAGCAAGTTGTGGTATGTCCAAACAATGAAGTACTAATCAACATTAAAAATTAATGAACTATTGATAAACATAACTATATAAATGAATCTCAGAATAATTATGCTGGGTGAAAGAAGCCACATCAAAAAAGAGAATACATAACTCTGATTCTATTTCTATAACATTCTAGGAAATGTGAGTTAATTTATAGTGCCAGCAGATCAGTGAATGTCTTGGGATGGGTGGAATGGGTTACGAAGAAGAATGAGGTGATGGCTGTGTATGTTATCTTATGGTTGTTGTTGTTAGGTGCTGTCTCATAGTGACCCTATGTACAACAGGCAAAACACTATTGTCAGTGCTTCTCTGCTATTCATAGGGTTTTCAGTGGCAGATTGATTTTGGGGAGCGGGTTGCCTGATCCTTCTCATTATCTTATGGTAGGAGACTCAAAAATATAACATGTCAAAGCTCACCAAATTGTACAATTTAAATATGTGTAGTTGATTGTGTTTTAATTGTACCTCAGCAAAACTGTCAAAAAAGTAGTGAGGGAAATGACTTCAAGAGTATTGGCCTGAATAACTGAAAGGATGGAGTTGCCCTTAACAGGATAGGCTTACCAATATAAGTACTGTAATTGAAAGTAGAAACAAGGTTCTTATCAGGATCACAGAGGATAAAAAATGACTCGGTCTGGGAGTGTGGGGACAATGTGAGAATTTGGATTTAGAAGGAGGTTCCATTTTAGTGCTAAGATTCTGTGTTTTAAGAACTAGATGAAAAAATGGAAGATTTCTGAATTAATGAAATCCATGTGTTAAAAATTTACTGTTTTAAATTTAAGATTATAATTTCTAAATTTTCCTCATCTCTGGTTTTCCAGCCTTGGGTACATCTGAGAATCATTTGTGGAGATTTTTTTTCTTTTCATTCCTCTTCTGACTTTTTAAAAAATGTACAAACTGTTACCCTAGAAATTCTGACTTTATTGGTCTGTGGTGGGGAACACTATATTTTAAAACTCCTCAACTGATGTAGCTTGCACCCATACCACTGTGGCATCCAATCCTGCCAGATTTTGAAGCTAAGCAGGGTTCAGCCTGCTGAGTACTTGCATGGGAGACCGCCTAGGAACACCAGGTGCTGTAGGCTTAGAAGGAGGACCCAGCAACCCACTCCCAGAAAACAATGAGCCATTGAAAACCCTATGAATAGCAGAGAAGCACTAACAATAGTGTTTCACCTGTTGTAGGTAGGGTCGCTATAAATTGGACACTGACTCCAAGGCACTTAACAATAACAGCAACATCTGATGTAATTTGCTGCCAATATTCCAGAATCATCAAATGCAAATTCCTGATCACCATCTCAGACTTTCTGAATAGAGCCCTCAGGAGGTGGGACCCAGCAGTCTGTGGTTTTACGGCCCTCTCAGTGATTCTATACATGATACAGTTGAAGAGTGTTGCAGTAGAAGTTTCTGACCTAGGGAGAATTGGGTCAGGTTTGGGTACATGTTTATTGTGTTAAAATTTATAGGGTTTGGGTTCAAGTTTAAACCCTATGTATAGTTAGTAGGGTTTCAAACAGAACTAAACCCAAACCCAGTGAAAAATTGAACATAGATTCAGCTGTTAATGTATATTTCTTTCTTATCATTAGCTATTTTATTATACATGCAAATTTTAAAAAAATTGAAAAAATTTTATTCATCTATGTACATATACAATTAAAGTTTTGAACCCAAACCTGAATTGAACCCGAACCCTCTACATTTTAACATGTTGAACCTGCACCCAAACCTGAATCCAATTTTTGCATATTTGAAGCCCTGATTCCTGGTGATCAATTTGAATTTGGAACCACTGAATTGAGGAAATTGTTTCTACAAATCCTTTATTAAAATAGATGCTCGTGTAGTGAAGTCTCATCCATGTCTCTAACTTTCAAATGACTTCAAAAGAAAGAAGGAAAAAAATGTATATGTGTGGATAACTGTAGAGAGAGAAAACATATATGATAAAAGGTATTTTTATCACCTCCATTTAGTAAATGATACAACGTAGGTTCCAAAAGAGTAACTTGTCCAAAGTAATGAGCTAGCAACCAAGTGGTAGAACTAGAGCTTGAACCTCTGTGACCTTTGATATATTACCACACGCTGGAGTTTGATGCTCTTTTGTGTGTTAGCTTGCCTGGTTCATCATCTTAGGCATCAGGGAATGTGGCTTTGTTGCATTCCATAGGCCCAGGAGGAAGCTTGAAAATGACTATTAGTCACACATCTCTTTCCCTGTTTCCCTTCTTCCCCCCACCCAACACGTGCCCCTCCATTAACTGTGTGTCTGAATGTATTTGTATCTTTTATCTTGCCTGTAGTTAGAATCAGGTGGTTTTAGTTTTAGTTGGGAACATGCAGGAAATCTACTTGATCTGAATAGCCCAGGCATAACTGAGTTTTGAGGCTAGTATTTATTGTGACAGAGTTGCAAACTTGGTCTCTTGGTAGCTTGAGATTTAGGATTGCTTCCAAAGCAGTGGGGCTATTAAATATTGCACATATTTTATATTCTACCTCATTCCATAAAATGTTTGTAGTGATTAAAGATTAATGGTGAATACGTTGCTTTTCCTCTTGTAATATTTCTTAAAAGTTTTGAACTAAATTAGGCTTGAGTGAATTCATTAGGGTGATGGCTTTTTTTATAACATTAATTTATTCTGCCAGCTGATTAAGGCATTATATTTAGGAATTGTTTTGCTTTGAATCCTTGACCTTTTGGAGTTGTTCTTTTCTATGAGTTTAGTTGAATTCATAGTGGCATTTTTAGATAATGTATGGTAAGAGCATCAAGAGACAGCACCAAATGGTTTCTTTACTTTTATACAAACTAAATTGCCCTTGTGACCTAGCATAAAATCTAAGTGCTAAGAGTATTTATTTTGACAACAGAATTAATTGAGTCTCAAACAGTTGAAATTCCAGTTGTAGCAAACTGTTCATTAAGACTCTCACGCTGGCTTTAGTACTGTCAAAAAAATAACTTGTCTTATAATTAAATAGCAGAATGATGGGCAGTGGACTACATCTGAGGGAGATGCTGAATAAACTTTCCTCTTGTGAAGCAGTTCAGAAGTGACATGCTACAAGGGGGGTCAGACTGTGCATTGATAGCCTGCTGAGCTGTCAACTGGCACTGAGCCAGGCACGCAAAGCCTTGTCATGTGAAGGAGCATGTGGAGCATGTGCCATTTAAAAAATAAAACCTTTTGCGTGATTTGAATTTTAAGAGAGCATATTTAGTTTTATTATTAGGAACTGTGGTATTTCTGTCTTTAATGGAAAAGTTTGTGTGGATGGTATTAAACTTAAAATTTTTGCATATATTCCGTAATTTGAAAGGTTTTAACATTTTATATTTCAAAAATATTTGTTATTTTGAATATTTTTACTGGATACTCCACTATTTCAAATGGGTTTTAAGTCATTCAGGAAAGATAAAGAAAAATCAATCAAGAAATGTCTGTATAAGAAAAGGGATTTTAAGGAAAAATATAGAATTTTGTTTGAATGGATTCATTTTATAGTTAAGGGATGCCCTTACTATTTTCACGTATGTGAAGTCATCCAAAAATATTAAAAAATAGTTTTTATGTGTAGCATATATACTAAGATGATGTTATAGAAGTCCCAAGTATATTTGAAAAATGCTGTTAAATAATACAGTTTGTTTGGCACTGGCATTTTGTTTTTATTTTTATCTTTTTCCTTCCTCTCTCTAGTAAGCCTGTAGCTGAAGATTCTGCATAGTTACCGAATACAAAGAAGAATTTTTTACTAACCATATTTCTGGTTGCATTTTTTGGGTAAACTCAGATTTATTTGACAGATGTTTATATTTTCTTAACCTTTGCTAATACTTAGAAATGCCAGTAATACATAATAAGCTGTTGGTAATTTAGGTAGAGATGTTTCATTTTTCATAATTTATAGACCAAGCAAAAAGTTGATGTTTGTGAGATGCACATACTTAAATTCTTTACTCTTATTGATCTTCCTGTCTGCTCTCATCTCATTATAAATTGTTAACAGATATTAAAAGATTCTGAGAACAAGCTCCAAGTCCTTTCATTAAATGTGTTCTCAGTTTCTAGATATGCAGAGTGGACTTGAATAACTCCTTAAATTTTTAATTGGGCCATTCCTGACCCTTGAAAACACTTTGGGTGGAGGTGATAAATATATTTTTTCTTACTCATCTTATATAGAATGATGCTCTACAAAGGAAGATGTTGATAATTAATCAGTTAGGACTTCGCCTTTTATGACTATTTTAGTTACTCTGCTTTTTATCAAATGTTAATCTATTTGATTTTGAACAGAAACTAGAGCAAAATAGAAGTAAATCTTAGATTTGGAGCAAGGGAAGGGGGAACATTTAGCCAATATCTTTAGCTCTTTTTGTAGGGAAATATTTCTTGTTAATCAGTAGTCTTTTGTAACACAATGATCAGTAAGAGCTCTGATCATTAGTTTTGCATAGTTAAGCTAAACATCTCAAAAGAATCAAGAAATCTTGTACTTCACCTCTATTTTTTGATTTCTTGATCATGAATAGTTGGACTTTCATTAATTTATTTATAACAAAACAGGGTTAAAATGACACTTTAGTGAAAGATAAAAAATTTTAAATCAGATATTTCACTTTGGGATATCATTTCAGCTGGAAAGTAATTCATGCCTTTGCTGCTTTCTCTACTGCCTAAATACTTCGATATTTCAATTGTATAAAGCATACTTTGTGACATTTAAAGCTAGTCTGTGCTGTTCTGTTATTTTATGACTATTTTAGTTATTTTCTAGTTGATTTCTACTTCATCACCTATTCCGTTTCTATAGTCTGTCCCTTATACTAGTTCTATATTAATTTTTCTGTAAGATCACTGTGCTCTGTGTGTGTGTCTACCTTTTCACATTAAAACTCTTGCTTTTGCCTCTGAAATAAAGTTCAAATTATTTGACTTTCTAACACAGATCTGATATTGTAATCAGAGGTCTGGATTATAATCTTGGGACCACCACCTAATTAAATGCAATTAATTCATTTATATCTTCAACAAGTATTTATTGAAGACTTAATACTTTCCAAGCATTATTCTAGGAATTGAGAGTAGAGTGGTAAACAGGACACAAGAGGTACCAGGCTTACATTCTAGTAGTATTTACTCTTTTGGTACCCTTATTTTTCCCATGAACACAATGAAGAATTTAACACCTGCCACTTAACTATGTTTATTTTCTCTCATTAACTGTGCTGCAAGTTCCTTGAAAGCACAAAGTACAAGTTAGGTCTGTGTCTCCAGTTCTGCGTTATTGTATATTAAGGATTTTCAGTTAATTATTGTGATTACAATTGGCTAGTCTCAGTATTTTTCACTGTTAGGATTATTTGATTTAAAAAGAATATTAGTGATATTTTAATGAACTATCAAATAATTGAAACACTTTATAGGACAATTAAGATGTTTTCTCAATTAAATTTTAAGAACTAGAAATGTTAAAAAAAAAAAAGAAAAAAGAAAAAAAGGATGTATTGAGGCCATATGGCATGGTACATGCCAGTAATCCCAGGGACTCAGGAGACTAAGGCAAGAAGATTGGAAGTTTGACACCAAGGCAGCCTGTGCAACTTAACAAGTCACTGTCTCAATTTTAAAAAGGGTGCTGGAGGTGTAGCTCAGTGGGAGAGCACTTGCCTAGCAGGCACGAAGCCCTAGGTTCAACACCCCCCATACTGAGAAAAAGAAAAAAAGATGTATTATACTGGCATTTATCCAGTGATTGTTTTCTACTATAAACTATTCTCTTTTTTCCTCCCAGGCCTTATTGAATTTGAAGAATGTGACCCTGCTAGTGCAGTTGAAGGTAAGTTGCCTACTTGTAATGTGTTAAAGCACATGGTTACCAGTTAGCATCTTCTGTTTATTACTTTTTTGGCAGTACTTAAGGGTTGAACTCAGGGCCTCATGAATACTTTTGTAAGTACTCTACCATTGGGCTGCATGTACCCGATGTTTTTATTTTGAGACAGGGTCTCACTAAATTATTCTGTTTAGGCCTCGAACTCCTAATCTTCCTGCCTTAGCCTCCTGAGTTACTGGGATTATAGGTGTGTGCCACCATATCCAACTGTGTCTTCTGTTTAGTAAGGAAATAAAGAGAGGCTTCTATTCATCAGCATAACTATAGTGTGATGTAAAAATCTATGTAGTTTGAAAGTGTACCAGTACTAATTGTGGCTTAATAAAACAGGAGTTTCTGCCTAAAGGAATATTAATGTATTAAAATGTATTTTTTATGGTGCTGGAGATTGAATTTAGGGCCTCAAGCAAGCTAGACAAGTACTGTGCCACTGTGCCATCCCCCACAGCCCCAAAAATATATTTTAAAGATGAAATGCGTGTATTTGGTTTTTTTGAAGTCGTTTAAAATTTTTTTATTGTTTTTTAGCATACAGTATGTACAGTAAGATGAGTTTCATTATGAAATTATTATACAGTTGTATCATGTAGAAGTGTAAACACTTGTTCTCTCCCTCTTTACTTCCCCATATTGCTCCCACCCCCTTCCACTATTCCTCTCCCCACTGTATTTCTCTCTCCTAATGTTACATACAGGGGCTGGGATTTAGCTCAGTTGGTAGAGTGCTGCTCTGCAGTCTCTGAGGTCCTGGGTTCAATTCCCAGCACCACAAAAGAGGGAGAAGGATGTGGCAATCCACTCCTGAGGCAATCCCCAAACAGCCATTGAAAACCCTGTGAGGGCTGCTGTGAGTCAGACACAACTTGAGGGCACCTAACCACCACCACAACAACAACATGTTATATACACATGTATTTATATGTTTCATTTTTAGATAAATCTAGCTTCTGCATTTGAGTGAGAACATGTAGTATTTGTCTTTCTGAGTCTAGCTTATTTCGCTTAAATTGAAGCTCTTCATCCATTTTCTTGGGAATGACATAATTTTATGTCTATGGTTGAACAATATATCATTGTGCATATATACCACGCTTTTTAAAATCCATTCAACTGTTGATGGACATCTGAGCTAGTTCCATATCTTTGCAATTATGAACAATGCTACATTAAACATGGAGGTGCAAGTGTGTCTATGGTATGATGTCTTGGACTCCTTTGAGTATATGTCCAGGATTGGTATAGCAAGGTCATATGGTAGTTCTATTTTTAGTTTTTTGAGGAATCTCCATGCTGATTTCCATAATGACTGTACCAGGTTATACTCCTATCAACAAGGTATGTGAGCATTCTTTTTTCCCCACATCCTTGCCAGCATTTATAATTGTTTTGCTGATAGTGGCCATTCTGACTACATTGAGATAGAATCTTTTTATTTATTTATTTATTGCAGTACTGGGGGTTGAACCTAGGGCCTTGCACTTACATGCTTTGCAAGTGCTGTGCCACCGAGCTGCAACCTCAGCCCATTTTTTCTAACTTGTTCTGAGACAGGGTCTCCCTAAATTATGCAGACTGCCTCTGGTCTCAAACTTGTGATCCTCCTGCCTCTGCCTCCCAACTCTCTGGGATTATAGGCGTGTACCACTGTGCCCAGCTGAGATGGAATCTTAAGGTAGTTTTGATTTGCATTTCCCTGATGGTTAAGGATGTTGAACATTTTTTCATGTTTATTGGCCATTTATGTTTCTTCCTTTGAGAACTGTTTAGCTCAATTGCCCACGTATTGATTGGATTATTTGTGAGTTTTTGGTATGTAATTTTTTGAGTACTTTATATATCCTAGATATTAGTCCCCTCCTGGATGTATAATTGGCAAAGATTTTCTCCCATTCTATGGGTTTTCTCTTTATTCTATTGATTGTTTCCTTTGCTGTGCAGAAAATTTTAATTTCATGTAGTCCCATTTGTCAATTTGCTACTATCTCTTGGGCTGTTGGAGTCCTTCTAAGAAAGTATTTGCCTATGCTTATGTGTTGAAGAGTTTTCCCTATATTTTCTTCCAGTAGTTTGAAAGTTTCCAGGTTTACGTTGAGATCTTTAATCCATTTTGAATCAATTTTTGTGCAGGATGAGAGAAAGAGGTCTCCTTTCATTTTTCTACATGTGGATATCCAGTCTTCCCAACACCATTTGTTGGAGAGGGTATTCTTTTTCCAATGTATGATTTTGGCTCCTTTATCAAAAATCAGATGACTGTAGCTGTGTGGGTTTATTTCTGAGTCCCCTATTCTATTCCACTGGAAGATCTTCATGTCTATTTTTGTGCCAGTACCCAATATAGTTACTATGGCCCTTGTAAGGTAATTTGATGTCAGGTATTATGATGCCTCCTGCATTGCTTTCTTCTCAGGATTGCCTTGGCTATTTGGGGTCTTTTGTGTTTCCATATAAATTTTAGGTTTTTTTTTTCTATTTCGATGAAATGTGTCATTGGAGTTTTTAATGGGGATTGCATTGAATCTGTAGATTGCTTTTGGTAGTATAGCTATTTTCAAAATATTAATTCTGCCGATCCATGAACAAAGGAGGTCTATCTTCTATTGCCTTCAATTTCTTCCTTTAGTATTTTGAAGGTTTCATTGTATAGGTCTTTCAGTATCTTGGTTAGATTTATTCCTAGATATTTTTTATGAGACTATTGTGAATGGAATGATTGTTTTGATTTCTTTCTCATCCTGTTTGTCATTGATATATAGAAATGCTACTGATTTTTTAAATACTGGTTTTGTATCCTGCTACTTTGCTGAAGCCTGCAGCAGTACCACTGTGGCATCTGATCTCTTCAGATATTGCAAGCTAAGCAGGGCCGGGCCTGGTTAGTACTTGGACGGGAGACCTCCTGGGAACACCAGGTGCTGTAGGCTTGGAGGAAGAACCCAGCAACCCATTCCCAAAAAACAATCAGCCATTGAAAACCTTGTGAATAACAGAGAAGCACTGACAATACTGTTCCACCTGTTGTACGTAGGGTTGCTATAAGTCGGCTACCGATTTGACGGGCACCTAACAACAACAACAACTTTGCTGAAAGTACTTATCCGATCTAAAAGAGTGTTCTGGTAGAGTCTTTAGGATCTCTTACATATAGGATCATGTCATCTGGAAATAAGGATAATTTGACTTCTTTGTTCCCTATTTGTATCTCCTTCCTTTCTTTCTCTTGCCTTACTGCTCTGGCTAGTACTTCAGTCACTATGTTGAATAAGAGTGGAGTGACCATCCTTGTCTTGCTCCTTATTTTAGAGCAAGTGCTTTCATATTTTCCCCATTTAATATAATATTGGCTACCGGTTTGTCATATGCAGCCTTTCTCATGTTGAGGAATGTTCCTTCTATTCCCAGTTTCTTCAGCACTTTTATCATGAAGGAATGTTGAACTTTGTCAAAGGCCTTTTCTGCATCTGTTGAGATGATGATGTGACTTTTGTCTTTGAATCTATCTATGTGCTAAATTACATTTATTGATTTATATATCTGTAACCAGCCTTGCATCTGTAAAATGAAACCTACTCATAGTGTCTGATCTTTTTAATGCATTGCTGTATTTGGATTGTAGGTATTTTGTTGAAGATTTTTGCATCTATGCTCATCAGAGAAATTGGGGTATAATTTTCTTTTTTTGTGTGTCCTCATCTGGTTTTGGTATCAGAGTGAGACTTGCTTCATGGAGTGAGTTTGGGAGTATTCCTTCCTTTCCTGTTTTATGGAATATTTGAGAGGGCTAGAGATTAATTCTTCTTTAAAGGCTTGGTAGAATTTGTCTGTGAACTCATCAGGCTCTGGAGTTTTTTTGTTGGGGGAGTCTTTATTACTGACTCAGTTTCCTTACTTGTTTTAGGTCTATTTAAGTTAACTTACATCCTCTTGATTTAATTTTGGTAGGTAATATGTGTTGAGGAATTTATTATATATTTTCCTTTTTGGAGGAATACAAGTTCTCAAAGTAATCTCTGATGATACTCTGTATTTCATTCACATCTATTATTGTTATTAAGTGCCATTCAGTTGGGTCTGACTCATAGAAACTCAATGTCCAACAAAACAAAACACTCCTCAACACTGCTGGGCATATGTCAGTGCTTCTCTGCTACTCATAGGGTTTTCAATGGCTGATTGTTTCAGGATGGTTTCAGCAGTGGGCTGTCAGATCCTTCTCCCACTTCTGCAGTGCTGGGGATCCAACATAGGCCTCAGAGTGCACAGAGCAAGTGCTCTACAAACTGAGCTAAACCCCAGGGTATATCTGTTGTAAGGACCCCTTTTTCATCTCTACTTTTATTAATTTGGATCCTCTCTTTATTTATTTTGGTTAATTTGACTAAGGGTTTATCTATCTTTTCTAAGAACCAACTTTCCATTTCATCTATTTTTTTGTAATGATTTTTTACTTTCCATTTCATTGATTTCTACCCTGATCTTAATTTTTTCTTTCCCTCTACTCTTTTTGGGTCTGACTTTTTTTCTTCTAATGCCTTAAAATGCATCATCATTAAGTTATTTAGTTAGACTTTCTCTGGTTTTTTAAATACAAGGACTCAGAGCTATAAATTTCCCTCATAGAACTGCCTTTGCTATATCCTCAAGATTCTGGTAGGTTGTGTTTTCATTTTTGTTTGATTCTAGGAATTTTAAAATTTCCTCCCTGGTTTCTTCAATGACTCACTAATCATTCAGAATTGTGTTATTCAATCTCCGTATGTTCATAATGCTTTTGTAGTTTCTCTGTTGTTGATTTCTAGTTTAATTCCTTTGTGATTTGACAGGATACAAGTAATGATTTCAGTTTTCTTGTATTTGTTAAAATTGTTTTATGACCTAAAATATGGTCTATTTTAGAAGAAGTTCCATGTGGTGCTGAGAATGTGTATTCTGGCTCTGTTAGATAAAATGTTCTGTAATATCTGTTAAATTCATTTGGTCTGTGGTATTGTTTTACTCTAAAGTTGCTCTGTTGATTTTTTGTTTGGATGACGTGTCCATTGATGAGAGTGGGGTATTGAAGTCACCCATTATTATTGTATCAGGGCCTCTCTGTTTCTTTATGGCCAGTAATATTTGTTTCATTATGTCTTCTTGGTGATTGTTCCTTTTATTAAAGTCTGACGACCTTCTTTGTCTCTTTGGATTAATTTTGGGCTGGAATCTACTTTATGTGGTATCAGTGTAGCTATGCCTGCTTTTTGCCTTTTTTTTTTTTTTTTTGCTTCCTCATGCTTGGTAATTTGTTCTCTATCCTTTCAATTTTAGTCTGTATGTATCCTTTCTGTTGAGATGTGTCTCCTAAAGGCACCACATAGGCTGAGTCTTGTTCTTTAATCCAGTTGGCTAGTCTGAGTCTTTTATGTGGAACATTAAGACCATTTATACTTAGAGTTATTAGTGAGAGGAATTTGTTATTTTGTGTGGCTTTGTTCTTTTCTCTTTCTTTCGTGTGTGTGTGTGTGTGTGTGTGTGTGTGTGTGTGTGTGTGTGTGTGTGTGGTACTGGGGGGTTGAACCCAGGGCTTTGTATATGGTAGGCAAGTGCTCTATCACAGAGCTACACCTCCAGCCTCTTTTTTATTTTTTTACCTTGAGAAAGAGTCTCATTAAGTTACAAACACTGCCTCTGGCCTCAAACTTGTAATCCTCCTGCTTTCACCTCCCGAGTTGCTGAGATTACAGGAGTGCACCACTGTGCCTGGCTTTATTGGTTATTTTCATAGTTGGTTTGATTATTGATTGTTCTGTTCTTTTCTTTCTCCTCTGGTCATACTAAGGGTTTGCTGGTGTACTACACTGGACAGACTTACTTCTTCTATAGCTATCATTTGTCCATCTGTTCCTCTCATCAGATTTATTCTTCCTGGGTTCTCATGTTTCTGTCTGCATTACTTCTTCTTCTGCGTATAGAATTCCTTTAAGTGTCTTCTGCAATGCTGTCTTGTTTTTGTTAGGTGATGTCGAGTTGGGACTGACTTATAGCAACTGTATGTACAACAGATGAAACACTACCCGAAACTATGTCATGCCCAGCACTTTTGTCAGCGCTTCTTTGCTATTCTTAGGGTTTTCAGTGGCTGATTGTTTATTTTTGGAGTGGGCTGCCAATTCCTTCTCCCAAGCTTACAGCACCTGGTTCTTCCTAGGTGGTCTTCCATCCAAGTACTAATGAGGCCCAACCCTGCTTAGCTTTCCAAGATTTGACGGGATAAGACACCATAGTGGTATGGCTGCAGAGGGGTTTAGACTCAGTGAAATACAGGTATCCAATAAAATCATCTTATAAAGCACTGTGGCATGCCAAGCTGTTTACCTGGTTGTTGGGACTCTGAGTATGGCTCAGCAGCTTGCCTGGGGACATGACTCAGTAGGCAAGGAGAGTGCTTCTGGTTTTCTCCTGGTCTTACAATTGCTCTCTCATCTGTCTCATGCCTGGGTGCTGTGGTGCTGGGTTCCCAGGGTCCCTGTTCACTGATCTATTTTTGTTTATTGCCAGACTGCTTAGCAGGATGAGGGGTGTCTGGCTTACCTTTCTGGTGGTTTTTCTCCTCCCCCCTGAGGTGCTGCACAGCTGAGGTCTGTCTGGCTCACTCCTTCCCATCCTGTGGGTCTTCTCTTTTATCTATTGAGACTGTCCTATCACTTCCTGTGTGACTTCTGTGCTTTTCCTGCTTTTCTCTGTTTGGGGTAAAGTCTTTCCTTTCCTGTCCTGCACCCTTTATATCATTGTGTCACGAGGAGGCTGCTTTTAATCTGCTGTTTTTAAATATGCATTGTGATTGATTTCTGTTTTCTCTGTGGACATCCATCTTTAAACTTTGTAATGTTAAGAATATGAAACTCATCAGTGGACATTACTGTATAGTGGTTAGTCTATAGTGGGTAACATTTCACTAATTAATGAGATTATATATTAAGAGTTAAGATTATACATTAAGAGTTAATATTACCATCATGCAAAGTGGATGATAAGTAGACTTGGAGGAATGGTCAGCCTGACTCCTGTTTAGGTAGGGGTTTTTCATAGACTACAACCGAAGGTCCCTTACTGCTTCCAAAAGAGTAAATAAGTGGCTAATAACATTTTAAGGACTGAATTCCATCAATAATTACTAGCATTACAGACTTTAAAATAGTTTATCATGTAAGAAGAGGCTGAAGAACTGATGTATTAGCAAGAGCAAAGATGATTTTGCTGCTTGGCTGTAGTAGGATCCATTTATAACTTTTTGGGATAACATACAGACACAAGAATGCTACATTATAGAGTTTTCATGTTATACTTCTAATGAGTCTTTTGTGTCACCTTTTTATTTAAAACATTTATATTTTGTGATCCTCTAGACAAGGAACATGATTAGACTTACATTTATAACAAATTTAATATAATGGATAATGTACTTTCTTCAAAATTTTAAGTATCTCCATCTGCTTATTTTATCTGAGGTGATGTAAGAGTGACTTGTTGTTGTTAGGTGCCATCGAGTTGTTATCCAACTCACAGCGACCCTCTGTACAACAAGGGAAACACTATTGTCAGTGCTTCTCTGCTGTTCATAGGGTTTTCAATGGCAGATTGATTTTTGGGAGGGACTTGCCAGGTCCTTCTCCCAAAGGGGTGACTTAGGAGGAAAAAAAAAGAATTTAATTAAGTGAATGTTTTATAATCTTTTGGTCAATAATGGAGTATATCATGTTAATGTAAGAAAAGTCTAAATAGACTATGACTGTGATTTAAGTACTAGAGTTGAGTGATTGATACTTTTTATTTATTTAATGTATTTGTTTGTTTGTTTGTTTTTTGTGGCAGAG
This sequence comes from Pedetes capensis, assembly GCA_007922755.1. Lineage (NCBI taxonomy): Eukaryota > Metazoa > Chordata > Mammalia > Rodentia > Pedetidae > Pedetes > Pedetes capensis. The sequence goes on from VMDO01006601.1 coordinate 39,383, forward strand.
TCTCACTATGTAGACTTGGCTGGCCTCAAACTAATAATGCTCTTAGCCTCCTGAGGGCAGGAATTATAGGTGTGCGACACTATACCTGGCAATACTTTTATTTCTTTAATTCAAAATTTGCATCAAGAGTTAAGAACAAGTGCTGGGCGCCGTGGTACACGCCTATAATCCCAGCTGCTTGGGAGGCGGAGGCAGGAGGATTGCAAGTTCAAGACCAGAGGCAGTCTGTGTAATTTATCTAGACCCTGTCTCAAAAAGTAAAAAATGAACTGGGGGCACAGCTCAGTGGTCCAGCACTTGCAAAGCAGGCAAGCGCGCAGCCCTGGGTCCAACCCTCCGTATCACAAAAAAAAAAAAAAAAAAAAAGACTTAAGAACAAATTTGTCTAAGTATTCTTAAGTTTTATATATTTATCAAGAACAATTATGTTTCTGTAACAATCTGTAAACATTTGTCTTAAAGGCATAAAACCAAGGAAAAGAAAGACGTTTGCTTTGCCAGGAATAATTAAAAAGGAAAAGGATGCAGAATCTGTGTAAGTATTTTAAATACTGCCAAAATCCTTTTTACTACTAAAAATGATTAAGACTTGTTTTGAATTTGGAAAGAAAAAAAGCTTTTGGAACTAACCCAAAGTGTTTATCTAAATTGAGAAAACAAACCTTTCTAAATAAATGTATTTGCTAGTTTCTCTGGCTTTTTAGTTCATACTGTTTGTTGTTGTTAGGTGCCATCGAGTCGGTATCCAACTCATAGCGACCCTCTGTACAACAGGGGAAACACTATTGTCAGTGCTTCTCTGCTGTTCATAGGGTTTTCAATGGCAGATGGATTTTTGGGAGGGGTTTGCCAGGTCCTTCTCCCAAGCCTACAGCTTCTGGTGTTCCCAGGCGGTCTCCCATCCAGGTACTAACCAAGCCCGACCCTTCTTAGCTTCCAAGATCTGACGGGATCAGATGCCACAGGGCTACAGCTGCAGGCAGTTCATATTATTAACTTTTCATATTAATTACCTTAAAATTTTAAGACATGAAAGAAAGCTGTAGTGTCTTGAAATTGAAACTCTTAAAATACTCTTATTTTTTAAAAATATTCATGTAATATTTATGTAAAATATTCATGTAATCTCTGTACATGCAAATGTACAGAGAAAGCTAAAACTTTGTCTTACTACCTAAGGGAAAATCTCTGATCCACTATTTGATGAAAATCCTTCTAGACAACTCTAAGCAAATGGCATATAAGGATGGTAATGCACACACATATGTACACACACACATACATACACACACATGCACACATTAATGGAAAATTTTAAATGTTGGTGGGGCTGACATGTTTTACCATTGATAGTAGGTCCTTAGATCTGGTTCATTATAATCCTGATTTGCCTTCTGTTAAAAATAAAAAATTAGTACACAAAAAGTATATAATTAGCATGTAAGATAAAGAGCTTGTATTGTTAGCTAAACAAAGTTTTCTACCTTGGTTGCACATTAGAATTTCCTGGGATATAAAAATAAGTATACCTGTGCCAGCCAGAACCCATCTCAGACCAATTAAGTCACATTCTCTGGGCATGAGACCTCAGCATAGTTTTTGTTGTATTTCTTTTAAGCAGGCTGTGTGATTCCTAATAAAAGCCCAGGATTGAGAAACACTGAGCTATGAATAATTGTAGATAAACTCAAAGTAAAGGAATCTTTCTTTCCATAATTACTTATTCTGTTTAGACTGAAGAAACATTAATCAAAACTCTTCAGTGATTTGTTGACCCAGTAACATTGTCTGAAAATTAAAGTTCCTACTTCTCTAGCATAATCAGTGAAACTCTTAATGAGGTTTAATATGTTGATGGTCACTTTTTTTTTTAACATATGAGAATAATTTGTTTTGGGTATTCTTGTCTTCTACCTAGTTATATTCCTATTATCTGAGTTTCTCAAGTGTTTCTCCTATTCTAAATGTCTAAATTAACCCTCCCAAAGGGTCTTTGGTTAAATTAAGACCAGTGCAAAAGTGATTTATATCTATGATTACTATCTTTTCTGTAAATATCTTTCTTGAGCATTTACAAAAGGATATTTTGCTAAGATGATGGAACCTAATTTCTTTTTACAATATTAGAAATAATGTATTGAATTCGAAACAATTTGTAAATAGATTTTTAAAATGTAGCCAGTTTATCTGTTTGTGACTGTATTATAAAGAATAATTGCCTTAAATTATTTTTACAATATCTGTTCTTCACTATTGTTCATTTCAGTGAGCTTACATTTTTTATATGCCATACTTTTGAAAGTTTTCATGATCAGTTATTCCCCAGTATGATTATTAAGCAACTGGGATATTGGAATTTTTCTTATTGTTTGAGACATGGCCTCACTGTGTTGCCCAGGCCATCAAAACAATCTTCCCACTTCAGCTTCCTTAGTAGTTGGGACTACAGGTGTGCAGCACCATGCCCATTGTGGTGTTGGAATATTTTTACCAATGAGAATACAAGAGCCAAAAGCTAGTACTTAAACTATTGCACTGTCACTGTCTTTCAAAATTCTTACTAGGAAAAATGTTTGAAATCACTTTGCTTGAATGCTGCAGGCTCTTGGCATGACTCTTTTTGGCAGCCTAATGGCTTTTATGATGCCAGTAATTGGTGAATGAATCCTACTTAGACCTTGCTCTTCCTGGGGCTTCATCTGCAGGCCACTGTGAAGGCAAGCATATGAGTGTTTTGTCCAAAAGACTAGAGAGTTCTGGCTCAAAGCCAGATGATAAACTGTTTCTAACTTAAACAATTTATATTTAAATTGTGTCTTTTTAAAAATAAGAAAGTGGAGTGGTCTTACATGAATTTGATTCTCCAGAAGGATTGCATTTATTATTGTTGTGCCTTTTCTGGAACTTTTCATCAAAGTATGCATAGGGCTTTTTAAAATGTAATGTTCCTCATCTACTAGTAAGGAAGCAGCAATTTAAAATTTGCAGTTTTAAGTGATTTTTTTTTTTTTTGATGAAACAGGATCTTGCTTTGTGATATGTTGTCCAGGCTGGTTTTGAACTCCTAGCCTCAAGCAGTCCTCCTATCCTTCTACCTCACCTTCTGGGGTAGCTGGGATTACAGGCACATGTTACTATGTCTGGCCTTTAAAATTTTTATTTTATTTTATTTTTTATTTTATTCTTGCAGTAACTGGGGAGTTAAATGCAGGGCTTTGAGTATGGTAGGCAAATGCTCCACCACTGAATTGCATCCCCTGCCCCCTTTAAAACTTCTTTTAATTTTGAGAGAAAGTCTCACTAATTTGCACAGGCTACCTCTGGCCTCAAACCTGCAATCCTCTTGCTTTTTTCATTTTTCATCTGTTTCTTCCTATCTTCCTTTAACAAAACCTTAGTGTGTAGATTTTTCTGGTTTGTACTTAAATCTTTCTATAAATAGAGATTACCTGTTTCTGTAAGATTCTGTCTGCATTAATGACGATTAATATGAGAAATTAAGACAAAGATCCAAATCTTTTAAATCTACACTCTAATATTTGCGTATTTGTTTTAGATTGTATACACAGAAATTCTTCTAACCTTATCCCTCTTGACCTCAGTGGCCTTGATTTTTATGTATTTTAGTCTTTGTGTTTTAGTTTTACAAATGAAAGAATTTCACTAGCTTATTTATATTGCAAATTCAGTATTTGTTCATTGGTTAAATGATAGAATATCAGTTTTCAGCTACATATTATGTTAGACTAGAAAGTTATTCCAAAAGGAAATCTACATATTTAGTATGTATGAAGAAAACTACTTTTGACTTTTATGTGTAATTAATTATGAAAAGTACTCCAAGGGATACTGAAGTGTTTTAGATTTTTTATTTAAAATTTTTATTTACCAATAGATATAAAATTATCTACTGGTTTTAAGCTTTTAGACTAACTACCACATTAAATATAGACGTTGCTTTTTAAAGCGAAGCTTTTTTCTTTAAGGAGATTTAAAAAAACTTGAAGAATACAAAGCCACTAGAAAGTTTTACAGAATTGACAGTTTCTTTGATATGATCATGAGTATATTCATAGAAAAAAATGTACTTTTGAAAGTAGTCTTTAGAATATTTGTAAGCTGTTTGTGTTTTGTTTTGTCAGGTATTATGGATGTAGAAATGCATTATTTTGAATTTTAAAATAATTTGTTTTTAGTCTTCATGGTGTGATTTCGCTAAATGTTTTTGTAGAGTTTAAATAAAAGTTATGTGTAAATACCATGGTGAATATTTTAAATATGGTATAATTAGCAGACAGTTCTGATCACTGAATGTTTCTGATATTATCTTTGTTTTAATAGGGAATGTCCTGATGCAGATTCACTTGTAAGTAGATTTAATTTTGATATGGACAATTTAAATTAGCTATTTTCGTTAGAAAGAGCTTGGCATACTTGAGTTGTTAAACAATCTTTCAAAGAAAAATACTAAACATTTATTATTAAAATAATTTTAAAGGTACATTTTTGATTTGACATTGCCTTATACTTTCTTACTAAATGGAAAGGATTTCTCACAACCTTTGATAAATGGACATTTTACTTTTAAAATTGGATTGGTGCCATATCAACATGCTTTTTCTTGGGAAGTATGCCAGATGGCAAATCTGAATTCTTTATTTGAAAATGTGGTGCTTTTGCTAATTTAGTCTTGTTTTTGTAGTCTTAGGTCTAGTAAAATACAGCCTAATCTGTTTATACATTTGGGTTTAATTTAAGAGATTATCATTTTACAAACAACAACAACAAATATCCTCATATTTTTCTGTGGTTTTTGTTTCAAAAAAAGTTTGTTTATATTTCTTGGTTAAATGTATTTCTTTATATATAATTAAATAAGATAGCAAATGGAGCTCCCAGTGGGTACAGTAGAAGAGTAGATTTACTAAATGCTGTAAGTAATGTGGAACCTTACATATTTTTCAAACTATTTATTTTGACACTGACCATGTTGATAAATGTATGAGTTCAAATACTCTCTTTTGTTTATTGTACTTGATTGCATAACTGTTGTTTCTTTTGGCCCAATAGCATTTTGATCTTTTACAGTGTAATGGTACACTGAAAAAAATTAAAAATATTTGGTAAAACATTGTGTTTTTATGCAGCTTGACTTAGGTAAACTAGTATTTTGTTTCATATTTCACCTTTAAAATAAGAAAATTATGATTTGTTAGTAAATTTATGTGAAAATTAAGAAATAGACTTCTAATGAACTTTGGAGTTAAAACCATCAGCAGGTTTTTGGAATTATAACATTTACCTTATTATTTGGTTAACTGATTAATGAAAAAGTCAGCAGGTATGTTTGACTCTTAGCATAGTTCTCATTCTACATGTTGTTTTGAAATTAATTATTGCTGCATTTATTTGATGATTACAACAATGAATAAAATCCTTTAATACTTCATGTTTTATTTTACATATAGGTAAAACATTTTTAATTCTCTTGGCTAATTGATACTGTTCTGTAGTAATCAATATTATTCAGTTTTGAACTTGAGCCAGTACTTCTCAGGAATTAGGAAAGACCTAAAGAGAACACAGAGCTCTAATACTACGTAAGAAAAAATTGGTAAATTTGACTATTTAAAAATGAAAAATGAAAAATTTGTAAAATTTTAAAAAATACATGAAAGGATTGAATCACTAAACTGGCAGCGTATATTTGCAGGATTTGTGCTAAAGGACTAGTTACTTTCATTTCTAATTTTTTTTAGTACGAATTAATATGAAAATTAAGCAAGTGCCTAGTAGGAAAAGGACATAAGATAAAAATAAGCAGTTTTCATAAAAAGAAATAAAAGTGATGAAAACATAATGAATGTTACTCAAATCTGATCCAAATTAAAATCAAACTACTGTAGTCTCCAATTATATTGACAAAAATTTTTATACACTCATACTGTTGGTATAAAATGTAAATTGGTACAGTCTGTTTTGTGAGTAAATTGGCAATATTGCCCAAATAAAAAATGCACATTCTTTTTAACCCTATAATCCACTGCTAGGAGTTTACTGTTATAGCTGTACTCACAAAACATCCTAGCTTTACAGTATAAACACGTGTACACACTTTTGATCAAGGTACATATATAAATAGAAAGTAAGGAAAAAGGGAGAGATAAATGTTTATTTCAACATTATATTAGCAAAGAACTAGAACACCAAAGCATCCATCAAAATGAGAACTGGTTAATTATTAAATATTCCCTTCATGTGGGTAATAGTCAGATGTTATTAAAGAATTAGGTTGTGTCTCTTCATATGGAAAGAACTTACTAATTAAAGTCAAGCATAGTCTTTTAAGTGATTGCTCTTTTAAAAATAAAATATAAATGTATGAATATATTATCTTTTTTTTAAAGAATGAGTTACATGACAATTGTGGTTACCTTTGGGCAGAAGGATTACAGTGGTGGTTGTCAGGGAAAGGAGACTTTTAAATTTATGGCTACTTGGTATTTATTTATGACCTATTCATGACCTTGTCTTACTAGTTAATTTTAAAAACATCTGTTTTTAAATCTTTTCCAATAGGCTATCTTGGTAGGGAAATTATTGTTCATTTCCTATTCATTTTTTGCATGTGTAATTTTAAGAAATCAATATGAGGGGCTACATCTTTTGAAAGTTAACCAAGGAAGTGTAAATAGCTTTTTTTCCCCCTTTTTTGCCTGTGTCCCCAATTCCAAACAGAAGGATTATGAAACATTTCATTGACTCTCAAGAGCCTCACAGTGTATTTTTTAAAAACCACCACTACTATTACAATTGTCCTTTTTTTTTTTTTTTTTTTTTTTTTTTTTTTTTTTTTTTTTTTTTTTTTTTTTTTGCAGTACTGGGGATTGAACTCAGGGCCTCATGCTTACGTGCTTCGCAAATGCTGGACCACTGAGCTGTGCCCCCAGCCCATATTTTTTTTTACTTTTTTGAGATAGGGTCTCACTAAGTTATGCAGACTGCCTCTGGTCTCTAACTTGCGATCCTCCTGCCTCTGCCTCCCGAGCCGCTGGGATTACAGGCATGCGCCACCACGCCCAGCCTATTACAACTGTCTAAAATTGATCAGCAAAATTGCCTGTTCTGTTCTTCACTCCAGCAGTGTGGGCCCTAATGTAGAAACCGTAGATTGAATGAGTAAAGATATACACAAGGTAATGTGTTCATTTTTATTAATATCAGAGTTCTGTGAATTGTTCTAGCATTGAAAAACAGGTACACTTCAAATAGGCTGCTTTAGAAAAAGCCCTGTTTATTTGAAAATAATTACAGACGTATAGAAGATTGTAAAGCTAGTACATAACAATATTATGTACCTATCACTCTTTTCTCTTGATGATATCTTGCAAAACAATAGTACAGTATCACAGCTAGAATAGTGACACTGATTCAGTCAAAACAGAACATTTTATTACTGTAAAGATTTCTAGTGTTAGTTGCCTTTAAGAATGCATTTCTGTTCTTTCCCACTCCTACCTTAACCTCTGACAGTCACTAATCTGTTCTCCATTTTTATAATTTTGTCAACCAAAGAACCTTATATAGAGAAATCATGTATCAGTTGTTGTTGTTAGGTGCTATTGGGTCCAGTCCAATTCATAGCGACCCTCAGGACAGCAGAATGAAACACTCCCTGATTCTGTGCCAGCCACCTGATCTTATTTATATTTAAGCCCATTGTTGCAGACACTGTGTCAGTCCATCTGGTGGAGGGTTTTCCTTTTTTCATTGACCTGCCACTCTCCCAAACATGATGTCTTTCTCCAGGGATTGGTCCCTCCTGACTACATGTCCAAAATAAAAGACGAAGTCTAGCCATCCTTGCTTCCAAGGAGCATTCTGGTTGCACTTCTTCTATGACAGATCTGTTGGTTCTTTTGGCAGTCCATGGTATATTCAGTAATTGTCTCCAGCACCATAACTCAAAAGCATCAATTCTTCTCCTGTCTTCCTTGTTCAGTGTCCAGCTTTCACAACCATATGATGTGATGAAAATGCCATGGCATGAGTCAGATGCACCTTTGTCTTCAATGTGACATCTTTGCTTTTCAATACTCTAAAGAGATCTTTTTAAATTGCCTTTTTTCACTCCGCATGATTCTCCAGGTTGTTGTGTATGTGAAGAATTTGTTCTTTTCTATTGGTAATTAGTATTCCATATAATCGGTGTACCAAAGTTTGTTTAATCACCTGTTGTAGGATACAATAGTCTAGTCAAGTTTTTGGCTATTAGAAATAAAATTTCTGTGAAGAATTGTGTATCAGTTTTTGTGTGGCATTATGACTCTCTAGTATTGGTAACTTTCTTTCCGAAATCTACTTTACTTGATATTAAGGTAGCCCCTTTCGCCTTTTTGTTGTTATTAATGCTTGTACCGTATATTTTTTCTGTCCTTTTTCTTTCAACCTACCTACATGTGAATTGAGTTTCTTGTAAACAGTATGTATTTGGATCAGGTGTTTCTTATCTATTCAATCAAACTCTATCTTTTTATTTTTAAATTTATTTTTGTTATTGTTGGGTGCCATCAAGTCAGTGTCTGATTCATAGTGACCCTGTGTACAACAGACGAAACACTATTGTTGTGCTTTTCTGCTATTCATAGGGTTTTCATTTTTGGGAGTGAGTTGCCAGGTCTTTCTCCCAAGCCGACAGCACCTGGTATTCCCAGATAGTCTCCCATCCAAGTACTAACCAGACCCAACCCTACTAAGCTTCTAAGATCAGATACCACAGTGGTACAGCTGCTGGCAAATTTATTTTAGCAACTAATAATTGTTTTCCACTACCATTAACTTTTAAAAATATGTTATTTTTAATCAACATAATCACATATTTGTGGGATATAGTGTGATATTTCGATGTGTGTGTAGTGTGTAATGTTCAAATCAGGGTTTGTGGCATATCAATCACCTCAAACATTTACCATTTCTTTTGCTTCCCCATATAAGTTAAAGCATATAATATGTCTTTTTGTGCCTGAGTTATTTCCCTTAACATGATATCCTCCAGGCACATCCATATTGCTGCAGGTGGCAGGATTTTATTTTTTGTGGTTGAATAATATTCTATTATGTGTATACACCATATTTTCTTTTTGCATTCATCTATCAGTGGACACCTGGATTGTTTCCAAGTCTTGGCTGTTGGGAATAGTGCTGCAGTATACGTGGCAGTACAGATGTCTTTTAGATAGACTGATTGCTTCCCTTTGGATATTTACCCAGTAGTGGAATTGCTACATCATGTGGTAGTTCTATTTCTAGTTTTTCTAGTTTTTTCAAAAATTACTTGTTTCCATAGTGGCTATTCCTAATTTAGTATGGGAGAAGGATGTGGCAGCCCACTACCAAAACAATCCCCCAAATAATCAGCCATTGAAAACCCTATGAATGGCAGAGAAGCATTGGCATAGTGCTGGCCATTGTACACTGTTGGGGAGTGTTTCATTCTGTTGTATGTAGGGTTGCTATGAGTTTGACCCAACTCAATGGCATGTAACAACAATTTACAGAGTTCTCTTTTTCTGCAGCCTCTCCAGCAATTGTTGATTTTTGTCTTTTTGATAATGGCCATTCTAACTGGAGTGAGATGATATCTCATTGTTTTTGATTTACATTTCCCTGATAATTGGTGATATTGAGCATTTTTCATAGTGATGTTGGCTATTTTTATATCTTCAAGAGATGTATAGTCAAATTATTTACCCATTTAAAAAATTGGAGTATTTGTAGGTTTTTTATTATTTATTTTTATTTTTTTCTGTTGAGTTCCTTTTATAGTTATTAATCCCTTTTTAAATGAATTGTTGTTGTTGTTAGGTGCCGTCGAGTCGGTATCCGACTCATAGCGACCCTCTGTACAACAGGGGAAACACGATTGTCAGTGCTTCTCTGCTGTTCATAGGGTTTTCAATGGCAGATGGATTTTTGGGAGGGGTTTGCCAGGTCCTTCTCCCAAGCCTACAGCTTCTGGTGTTCCCAGGCGGTCTCCCATCCAGGTACTAACCAGGCCTGACCCTGCTTAGCTTCCGAGATCTGACGGGATTGGATGCCACAGGGCTACAGCTGCAGGCTTTAAATGAATATTTTGCAAATATTTTCTCCCATCCCAGAGATTGTGTTTTAAGTCTGTTGACTCCTTTGCAGTGCAGAAACTTTTTAGTTTGATACATAATTGATATATTTTGGACTATTTGTGTTGAATGACAACATGTCAAGGTTTAAGTCTGCTATTTTTTGTTTTCTGTTTGTTTCACCATTTTTTGTTTTGATTTCATTTTATTTGCCTTCCTATGGGTTGTTTGACCCTTTTTAGGAATTCCATTTTGGTTTATTTATAATGTTTTTGGGTAAAGTCACTTTGTAGAGTTTTTTAGTGGTTCCTCTAGTTTACTCTCCGGTACTATTGGATAATCAATTATATAGTTTGGATAGAGTTTAGAGTTGTCTGAAAAGAGTTTGGTACAAAGTTATAGAAAATAGCTTGGCATTATTTTAAATTATTATGTCATGTTGTATGTTGTATGATTTAAAGTAATGTCAGCTACCAAATCCCAGGTAGAACCTTCAGGAGATTAAATAGAGTAGGCTCCTCCTTATTTGAGGGGGATACATTCCAAGATCCCCAATGATTGCTTGAGTTTAATAAATTAGGCAATGTAGGAGGTTAATAACAATAACTAATAGTAAAGTAGAACAATTATAAAATATACTGTAATAAGAGTTACTTTTTTTAAAATGTATGAGCTTTTGATTCTAGAATTTTCAATTTAATCTTATCAGAACACAGTTGACTGTGGGTAACTGAAACCATGGAAATCAAAACTGTAGATAAAGGTGGGTGGGACTACCATACCTGGTATGTTGCTAGGGTACTTGCAGTAAGGATAAGTATTTTGGAAAACCTTTTTGGTCTGATTTCTAACGAGTCCATGCTTGACACATTTTTTAAGGTAATTTGCATGTTAGCAAGCAATAGAGCTCAAAGAAAGTGCCATGCTTCTAGTGTCTTAAGTATGACATTTGTCACCTTTTTGTGGGTGGAATCTGTTCTTTACCCTATGTTAGACTTTCCATTTTTAGTCTTGATTTCCATGTGCTAACTCACTGGTGAAGACGTTAGACTGTTTATTTGGTCTGGAAGCTGTAGCCATATAAATATTGATCTCAGTTCTCATTGATCTTGTACTGTGGCTTTCTTTGCAATCCTTTGTTTTTCTTTTGCTGATCTTTACAAAGTGAGTGGAGGATAAACAGCATACCTTACCAGTAAAGTGAGTTTTGCTGTCAGCACACTGACATTCCAAGGCAGTCCTTTTTTCTTTTATTTTTTTAACTTTCTATTTATAAATAATTTCTAATGTACAAAAAATACAAGAATAAAATGATACAAAAAGACTTTTATCCACTTTATTTTTATCATATTTGCTTTAATATTTTGTTCTTTCTATATATGCATGTATTTATATGTGTATGTATAATATTTTTATAATCCATTATAGCCATTTATCCCTAAATACTAATATTTCCCCCAAATAAGAACATTCCCTTACTTAATCACAAAAGTATACTCTTGAGAAGTATCGCTCTCCTCTGTTTTCCTCGTATCTCATTGTCCTCTCATAGACAACCAAATTTATTTTGTTCAGATTATTTTTCCAGTGGTCTTACTTTTCATAAAGATAAGCAAATATATGTTACTTCCCCTCCCTACTTAAAAGATATACTATATATGTTCATTGATACTTGGGTTCTTTTAGCAGTGATTTCTGCCAGGTCTTCAGCTATCCTTAGAAAACTAAGTAATTTCCAATAATTTTTAGTATCAAATAATCTTTGATGAATAACATCATGCATATGTATGTTTAAATTGTTGGGGTTGTGTCTTCAGGGTAAATTTCTAGAATTGAGATTCCTGGATGAGAGGGTCAATGCATATGTAGTTTTGTTAGGTTTTGCCAAATTTCTTTCTGTAGAGATTGTATCATTTTATATTCATACCTGCATACTGAGAGCACATTTGCCAACAGAGTGCATTTTCAGAAGACTTTCGTGTTTGGTGTCTTGTAGTTTTAATGTTCTTGGCAGTCTTTTATTTCCATTATTTAGCTCTTGATGTATATATCTATTCCCTTAAACTGTCAGTTCCCTCTCACTTCATCACACCTCAGTTTCACACACACATAATCTTGTCTTTTTATTTCTTCACTTTGAACACTTGGGTGAAACATTGGTTATCCACAAAACCATTCTCATTCTTACCCAAAAACCTATCTTGTCCTTTCATTTTTTCCTCTTAGCTCCTAAGAAACACGGGTCTCCTTGTTTTATCTTTTCTTCTTTTCTCTTGACTCTTCAAGGACCATGTTCCCATTTTATTTCCTCTCATTTTTGGAATATCTATATTAATAGGCTCCTCCTCTGCTTATAGATAAATCCAGTTTCCTTTAACTTGAAAAAAAAGTTTCCTGAACACCTGAACTGAATGTTTGTTCCTCTTTCTGTGTATGTTAAATCTCCTCATTTGCCACGTTCCTCTTTCTTCTTTCCACCTATGGGAATTTTATGATATGAGCCCCTTTTCAAAGCCATTAAAATGCTTTGAAACTAATTTGCATCAGAATCAGTATTTAGCAACTTGTGCCATTTTTTATACTGCCAACTAGATTAATTTTTTACTTTTTATTACGAAGAATCTTAAACAAATGCAAAATACGTAGTAGTATCATGGTCTCTGATGTACTTATCAGTCAGCCTCAACAGCTTTCCATGGCCAGTCCTGCCCACTCATTTTTCATGCCCAGATTCCAGAATAATATATCATGTGAATACCCTCTGTGTATACTTCTAAAACATAATCAAAATACTATCACACCTAAAAATGATGTATAATAACTCCTTAGTATTCTTCTTCTTCCTCTTTTTTTTTTTTTTGGTTGTACTAGGGTGCTGAACCCAGGGCCTCACACGTACCTTTCAAGTACTTTACCACTGAGCTGTTCCCCAGCCCATTTTTTATTTTTTTGTATCTTAAGACAGGGTCTTGCTAAGTTATACAGGCTGCCTGTAGCCTCAAACTTGTCTTCCTGCCTCTGCCTCCCAAGTTTTGAGATTACAGGTGTGTACCACCCCACCTCTGTTATTTTTATTTTTATTTTATTATTATTTTTATTTTATCAATATCATTTAATGCCAGTTTTATTACACTTTGAATTTGTTGTTATATCTAACACGTGTGTGCATGCGTGCGCTCTCTATTTCTCTCTCTCTCTCTCTCTCTCTCTCTCTCTGTGTTTTTGTTTTTTGGGTTTTTTTTTTAGGATTACTGAGTGTTGAACCCAGAGCCTCATGCATGTTAGGCAAGCACTCCACCAGTAAATTGCACTCCTGGCCTCAATTTTAAATTAAAAAAAGTTTTTTTGAGACAGAGTCTCTTAGGCAGGCTGCCTCTGGCCTTGAGTCAGTGATTCTTCTGACACATCCTCCCAAGTAGCAGGGATTATAGGAGTGTGGCACAGTACCCAGAGGTAAGTCTCTCATTTTGTTTTTTTCTTTTTTCTTCCTTTTTCAATTTAATTAATTAATTAATTAATTAATTAATTTTTGTGGTACTGGGAGGTTGAACCCAGGACCTTGTGCATACTTTGCAAGCACTCTACCACTCAGTTGCACTTCCAGTTCCTTTTTAAATTTTTTTTTATCTTGAGACAGGGTCTCACTAAGTTGTACAGGCTGCCTCTGGTCTCAAACTTTTGATCCTCCTGCCTCTTCCTCCTAAATCGCTGGGATTACAAGTGTGTGCCTGGCTTGTAAATCTCACTTGGTCTCTGGGTTCCCCATCTTTCCCTCTCTTTAGCTTTCTGTTTATTTTTAGAAGAGACTGAGTGATTTGTTTCGTAGTTTCCTTTAGTCTGGATTTTGCTGATTGTATTTCCATAGTGTATTATGTTTTACTTCTGTATGTTATAGAAATTGGTACTTGAATCTGCAGGTTTGATTAGATTCAGCTGCAAGGTTTCTTTGTTTCATCAAGGCTATCGGGAGGCACATTATGATTTATTTTTATTTATTTTTTATTTTTTTTGCAGTACAGGGGGTTGAACTAAGGGCCTCGCACTTGCATGCTTTGCAAGTGCTAGACCACTGAGCTGCCGCCTCCAGCCCATTTTTTTACTTTTTGAGACAGGGTCTCTCTAAATTACGCAGACTGCCTCTGGTCTCGATCCTCCTGCTTCCACCTCCCGAGCAGCTGGGATTACAGGTGTGCACCACTGCGCCCAGCACATTATGAATTTTTATGAGATGTTGGCAAACATTTCTCTGTCATTGATCGTTAGCTTACCCAAACTTGAAACTGCTTAGAGGTCTTTCCATATAAGTTTTTACAGCAATGAGAATATTTAGATCCATAGTACTCTTTTTAAAAATGACTTCTGATTTGTAACAGAAACTTTAGATACTGAGCACTCTGAATTGGTTTTCACCTTCTCAGTTTCTTGCCCTGAAATTATGAGTTGTGATTCTCTTGTTCCATTTTGCAGGACTTTCTTCAGATAACTGAAGCATGGAGTATGATTTGAAGCTAATTAACTAAAAGGATATAATTTTCCCAGTGTTAATAATTTTTTAACTTGTTGCTATTTAACAAATGATTTAGTTTAAAAAATATAGTTTAGGATATTGTGTTAATCTTTAGTATTTTTGTATATTGGCATTGTTATTATAGGAATTTTTTTCTTTTTCCCATAGAACATTCCTGATGTAGATGAAGAAGGCTACAGTATTAAACCAGAAACAAATCAGAATGATATCCTTTTATTATTTGAATATTCTTATAAGTACACAGTTATAAAAATGTGTTATTTAAAGCCTCTTCAAATTTTTAATTAGTTATAATAAAATATGACTCTTAGCTGGATGTAATCCCAGTGACTCAGGAGGTTGAGGCAAGAGGATCTTGAGTTTGAGGCCAAAGGTGGCCTGCACAGGTTAGCAAGACTCCATCTCAAAATAATAAATAAAAAATGAGGGTGGAGGTGCAACCTAGTCGTGGAGTGCTTGCCTAGCATGTGAGAGGTCCTGGGTTCAACCTTCAGTACTGAACGAAAAAAAGAGAATCACACTTTTTCCTTCATTTTATAAAATGTTTTTATTAATAAAAGGTAGTAGTTTTATTTCTTTTAGCTTGTCTTACAGGTTTTGTTCCTTTTTATAAATGTATGGAAAAGTAGTTATGCATTAAAATAGTTTCAAACTAAATTCTTTAACTGATACTCACATACCAAAGAGAACCATTTCTACTCATCTAGTGATTCTGACTCTGAAGATGAAGAACCAAAGAAATACCGGATAGAAATCAAGCCTGTGCATCCAAATAACTCATATCACACAACAGCTTCTTTGGATGAATTAAAACTATCTATAGGAAATATTACACTCTCTCCAGCAGTATCTGTAAGTAAGAGCATGAGCAAATTTGTATTCTCTATATAGAAGCCTTTTTTTAAACCTACCTGCAGTTGGTTAATTTGAAGAATAATAAAAGGTAAAACACTGTTGAGGAATAGTTAAGCACATTGGATTAGAAAAGGATTAGTTTATAATTTTTATATGGGCAAATAAACTTTTGAGTTTGGTCAGTTATGCTTGCTTTTGAAAGTATTTTACAACAAAGTAAAAAATGTAGAAAATTCATGATTTATGTCATTCGTTAGATTTTATAAAGAATGCTGTATGCCTGAGGCAGTATTTTGTGAACTGGAGTGTTAACCTTTTCCTCAACTCATTTTAAAGTTTTTCGACAATGTTTGTTAACAGTATGTTAAAGGAAATTACATGAATATAATTTTTGGTGGTATTTAAGGATTGCGTCAATAAACATTACTAATAACATTACTTAAAAATAAACCCTGAGGAAAAGTTCACTCAGATAAAACACCTTTAGAGACAAATCATATAAAGATCAGTATTTTTTTATTTTTATTTTTGTTTTTATTTTTATTTTTTTTAATTTTTATTTATTTATTTATTTATTTATTTGCAGTACCAGGGAGCTGAATCCAGGGCTTCACAAATGCTTTGGAAGTGCTCTACCACTGAGCTACCCATTTTTTTACCTCTTATTTTGAGACAGGGTCTCTGTAAGTTGTGCAGTCTGCCTCTGGCCTCAAACTTGAGATTCTGTTGCCTCTGCCTCCCAAATTGCAGGGATTACAGGCATGCACCACTGCACTTGGCTCCTGAAAATGAATTTAAAGATCAAATTAAATCTTTTCTCTTTTCTTTCCGTTTTTCTTTTTTTCTTATTTATGTATTTATTGCCATGTTGTGCGAACTCAGATCCGTGCACATCCTAGGCAAAGTGCTCTATCACTTAGCTATGCTATGCTCCTGAACCCTGTTTGTACTTTTCTTTTTTGTTTGTCCCTATAACATTTGCTTTTGGGGGAGAAATAAAACATTACTGTAATCTTCCCATTGATGATATCATATTCTGCGTTCAGAAATATTACACTGTGGGCAAAAGCATGTCTTAGGATAATAAGCATATCTACATACTATCATAATTGACTTTAAAGCTGTTTTTCTTAAGAATAAAAGTCTCAACATTTTTATTACCTAATTATATTCTTTGGGCTAGGGTTTAGCTCAGTTGGTAGAGTGCTGCTCCACACTCTCTGAGGACCCAGGTTTGATCCCCAGCATGGCAAATAAATAAATAAATAAAAAGATAGAAGGACACGGCAATCCTGAAACAATCAGCCATGGAAAAGCCTATGAGGGTAACTATGAGTTGGACCCAACTCCACAGCACCTAACAACAACAATTATATACTTTGAGTAGACGGTTAATATATTTGTTTGGATAAAAAAGTTTTCCTCCAAGACATGCATTTTAGAATTTAATTTTAGTACTATTTTTTCTGTACCCTAAAAGATTTCCTCCTCCCCTCCACCACCCATGATGCTCAATATCAAACCCAGGTGCTTGCTGGGTGGGTCCTCTACCACTGACCTCTACTGCCAGCCCCCACAAGATTTCTAATCGATCTTGCCATCCTCCTGCCTCCACCTCCCGAGCTGCTGGGATTACAGGTGTCCTCTACCGTGCCCAGCTAGAGGATATCTTGAATGTATTTTGTTGCCCAGTTTGGTTATCTAGCAAACTTTTTCCCCTAACAATGTATGTGTTTTGACATGTATATGTTTTAGGTGGGATTCAGAAGGAAAGAGACAAATTATTAGAGCAGGAAAATAGGATAATTTAAATTCTATACTGAATGCTGTCTTTCTTTTTTTTTCCATGTACTACTAAGAGACACAGTCCAGTAAGTGCAAGATTTTATATTTTTGCCTGTTGATTTTTTTTTAAATCATCATAGTGATTAAACATTGATTTTCAAAAATTGGTGTTAAATTATTTAGATTAGTGAATTACAGTATCTTGCAGTGATTGAGTACGTGTATTTTCTAAATTCAGAAATACTGCACTATGGGAATTATAGTGCATGTAAAGGTACCTGTATTTTTTTTTACTATAAACTAGAAACTACTGAAAGGTTTTTTTCTATATATTTTATGTCAATACAATTTACAATTGAGCAAGTATACTAGAAACAACTTAAAACTAGATTACTAGTATTAACATTTTACTGAATATTTTATTACTAAATTATCTAATGGCACTTAACTTTTGCGTTTCTCTTTTAGGTACAGATGAATCAGAATTCATCTAGTAAGTTTGATATTTGAGTTGTTTCTTTTCTGTTTAAAAATTTATTGATTTGTTAGTCTTGTAGCCTTGTGCAGTTATGGAAGTAAATATTCTTCTCATTATTACCACTTTAATGATCAACTAGAAAGGTATTTATTTTAAGCTGAAAACAAATTGTAATATTATTTCTTATAGCAATAAAAGACATGCCTTAAACTTTAACAGCCAGCTAAAAAAATTTTCAGAAATCAACAAAGCCAAAGAGTAATTTATGATTAAGAATGTTAAAGTGTTTCAGTTGGGCATTATGATAGACACACACCTGTAATCTCAGGGACTCAGGAGGCTGAGGCAGGAGGATCATGAGTTTGAAGCCAGAGGCAGCCTGCATAACCAGATCCTGTCTCAAAATAAAAAATGGGCTGGGGGTACAGCCCAGTGGTACAGAGTATGTGAGAGGCCTTAGGTTCAACTTCCCAGTACTGGGATTGGGGGGAGTTAAAATGTTTCAGGGCATGCTCTGTTGCAGGAGACAGAGGCATTTATAAAATGAGTAATCTTTAGCTTTATCTTTACTTATTTTTAAGTCATATCACAATGATAAGGTTATTATTTGATTTTGAAACTAGAAACTCAATAATACAAAAACTTTTAGGGTATTAATACCTTCTGTAGAATTGTGCTTTAAAAATTACAAGGGTTATAGGAAAAATAGAGACAGCCTACTCAAAAGGTGTGTAGTTTTGTAAAGAGAATGACTAACAAACTTACAATTATCAATCCTGATTAGAATTTTAGCACAATTGAAAAGACCTGGTGAATTCATAATAAATACCAAAATAAAAAGTAAAGATTTTATCATTAAAAAGATATGTTGATGATAGTTTGATAAGGATTGTGGGGAATATGAGAATAAGTGGAGACTGTTGAGTTATAGAGATGCAAGCAAAATGTAGAAAGATGGAGAATGGGGCAATAAACACTTTGAGGCAGAACTAACAGCCAAACTGAGCCAAAATGAAGAGTATATTGCAGATAGGCATTGTGTTCTGTGGAGCACTGTGCTTTATTCCTCTGTAGTTTGCTGCAGTTACCCATACTGATTTACTTTGCATTCATCATCTATTGCTTAGTGATGTAGATAACATTAAGGTACAGGGAAGGTTGCTCTGCACCAGCATAACTTGCATTGACAGTGCCATTCTCCTGCTTATCACTTGCTAATGAAATGAGACATATCACAAATGCAAAAGGTAGCAAAACAGACTGTAAGTTATACAAATTTTAATTTTTCAAAATAGGACTTACTCAAGAGCTAATCACTACTTTTTGTAAATATGTCATAATCACTAATAATATCCTTAGAACTTGAAAACTGCTTTTATGGTTCATCAGTTAAAATTCTTGAGTAAAATTTACATAAATATTTAAATACTTCTGATTTTTAAAGGTACAGCCCATATTTTCTCTTTCACATTTTATTTTAGTGAATATCATAGTTTAGTTGACCTAAATAATTTCTTTCCAAAACTGTTAGAAGAAATCAGGATTCTTCAGAAATTCAGCTTAACTTCTTTCTTCATGATTGTTTATATTTACATTTTCAGTTCAAAAATTCTTAAATTGTTCATAGCATTGGGATATGTGTATAGTTTCTCTTTTCATTAAAATATTTTATTTTTCATATTGTGAATTGTCTTGTAATATCTTAATTTTTTAATTAGATGAGGAGTTAACAAAATCAAAGCCATCTGCTCCACCCAATGAGTAAGTTTTCTATTTACTTTTTTTGTTTTCTTATTAATCGTATTCTTTTAGAGCAGATTTATGTTCAGAGCAAAACTGAGTGGAAGATACAGAGATTTCCTATATACTCTCTGTCCCTACATTTGCCCAGCCTCCATGTCAAAATCCTTCACTGGAGTTAGTACATTTGTTAGTTGATAAACTTGCATTTTGATACACCATAATTTGATACATCATAATCACCCAAAGTTTATAATTTACAAAATTTATAATTCATTCTTGGTATTGTACATTCCATGAGTTTTGACAAATGTGTATTGCTTGTCTTGTGTCTAATGTTATACTGTTGTACTATTTTCACTGCCTTGAAAATACTCTGTTCTCCATTTATTCAGTCCTTCATTTCCACTACATTTAGATTTTAAGTGTCATCCTTTTCTTTTTTTTTCTAGAAAGGTTTTCAGTAAAGTGTTGTTGGTCATCCTGTTTTCTGAATTGTAAAAATCTTATTGGAGTTTTTTACTTGATAATATTTCTTTTTATAATGATTTTTTTCAATTAACTTCAGTTGGCCTTGGTGACCTCACTAAATAAATGATGATGTCCTAAGTTCATACAGATCTGTATTTCAACTAGTTATTCTCTTGGAAATTTTCTTGGTTTTTCCTTCACTTTGGACTGTCACTTTATAAAATAGACTGTATTTCATGAGCTTCAAAATGAGGAAGTATCTCAAGATGAAAACACAGAAGGCCAGATGGCACCTTGCCAGCCCTTCTTAGAAAAAGAAATGTTAAGCCACTGTTGCAAGAGTTCCTTTTCACTACTTTTATCAGTAAAAATAATTTCTTTGAGTTAATGTTTTTTACACAAGTATAAAGATATGCTTAATGAAGTGGATAATTTCAGATTATTTGATATTTCTAAGATACTAATTGAGCACAGTGGTGGTATTTATTGGATTTATCATTTGTAAAGATAAGTTCATCATTTAAAAGTTTATTCTTAGGAATCATTTATGGAATTATGCTAGACTTTTCATACAAGGTGTAATGTGCTTCAATAGGTGCATGTTGATGTATTAGATATGTACTTTTAAATAACTTTAACATTTTTAGGATAGTAGGCTTGCTTTCTATTTAAGATTGCTTAAAATATTTTTAAAATAATAGGAGTTTGATACATTAAAATATTGAAACCACTTTTCTGTACTTAAGAAGGACTTTTAAAAAGCCCTTACCCCTTTTCTTATCTTTGAAAATAAATGTGCCCTTATAATATTTCTATTGGATTTCACATCACTTTAATTTTCTGTCCAGGTTTCTGGGTGCTAGCTGTCAATCAGCAGAGCTGAGACTGTTTTAGAATCCAGTAACTGTGTGTCTTTGTATAGCTCATTTAGACTCTTTGTGTTGCTTTTCTTTATTTGTAAAGCTAAAATCATTATTCCCATTCTGACAGACCCCCAAGATTGTTAGAGCCTAACAAGGTATATCAAGAGAGATTAATGTTACTTACTCTCTTGCCAAGTTTACATAATGTTATCATAGGTTCTGCTTAAATACTGGTTGAAGTCTGTTAATTAAATTCCTTCATGTAAACCATTGGCATAGAGTACCTAAATTTTTAATCATGTATATTGAGCTGTTAGACTTCTGTGAAATAAAAGTAAGTTGACCAGATTTTATACTAATAAAATATTCTTCAAAAATCCTTATTTTTTAAATGGTATGGTAGGAAAGGGACCAGTGATTTACTTGCTTGGGACCCCCTATTTGGACCATCTCTTGATTTGTCTTCTTCAGCTTCACTAACTTCGTCATCATCGTTGTCAGGTAAATATATATATATATATATTTTTTTTTTAAGTGAGGAATGCAGTAGTTGCTTTTTTTCATAATTGATTTATTCACCACTGGTATATTGTACTTAATCATCTAAAACTTTTCTTTAACTTATCTTCTGATCATATTGATAGATAAAATAATTTTATATTGATTTTGTTAACTTGACTTAAAGACCCTGTCCTTAAACAATAAAAAATTATCAAATATCAGCTGGATGTGGTGGCATGTGCCTGGAATCCCTGCACTTGTGAGGCTGAGACAGGAGGACCTCCAGGTCGAGGCTAGCTTGGGCTATATAGTGAGACTTTGTCTCAAAACAAACAGACAGACAATTTAACAAATACCAAAGGAGTTTAAAATCGATATATTTATTTCTAGCCACTTTTCCATGTCATTACCCAAATAACAATTCTTACTGTATATAGATAATTCAAATGCATGTTGTTGTTTGGTGCCCTTGAGTCATGTCCAACTCATAGTGACCCTCATAAGGTTTTCAATGGCTGATTGTTTCGGGATTGCCTCAGGAAAGGATCGCCACATCCTTCTCCCATTTCAAATGCATAGATATGCATTAATATAACCAGTCCTTTCTTTTTCTTTCTTAGTACTGGATGGCTGAACCCAGGGCCTTACACATACTAGGCAAGTGCCCTAACATGGAGCTGTACCTCCAGCCCCTTTTTTATTTTTTATTTTGGAACAGGGTCTTGCTAAGTTGCACAGGCTCCCTCTGGCTTTAAACTTGTGATCCTCTTGCCTCTACCTCACGAGTTGCTGGGATTACAGGCAAGTGCCATGGTGCCCAGCATGACCAGTCCTTTCTTGATGGGTGTTCAAGTTGCGGCTAATTTTTTAGTGTTATGTACATTGATGGAAATAACATTTTGTGAATGTGTTATAATATCCTTGTGATAATCAATGTAAAATACATAGTTTATAAGATAATGCTCATTGATACTTGTTGCCAAACTGCTTTCCAGAAAGGCTTTAACACTTAAGCCATATATGAAACAGTTTAATCAACTTTTTTTAGTTGTTGTTTTCACAAGACTATGTTTTCTTCAAAATATAAAATTCCCATTAGCTCTCAAAGTAGACATCAAAAATGCATGTTTAAGATGGGTGTGATGGAGCATGCTTGTAATCCACATAACTCAGGAGGCAGAGGCAGGAAGATGGCAAATTCAGGTAATAAAAACAACATTAAACTGAAATAAGAGAACAATTTGTGTACATACGCTTACATTTTAGTCCCAGAGTTTTCCTGTTGCTTCTAGTTTTTAGTTGTTTTATTTTTATTCAGCCTACCTTAATAGAGCAGAGTAGGAATATCAATTCCTCTCCCACTGATGTGCCTGGTTGTAGGTTAATTGATAATTTACTTGAAACCAGGTCAGATTCTGGGTCTGTAAAGCTCATCACTAGACTTTCCCCCTAGCTGTCTGTGCTGACATATAGTAACATCACTACCAAAAAGTCTAGATACATTTCCTTTTGCTTCAGGTTCACAAAATTTTCTTTGTTGATGGTGGTGTTAGAGTTAATAACTCCAGAGAGGCTTATAAGGAATTCCAGAGGGTGCATTGTAAAGCTGAAAATACTTTCATGTGTCTTGGTGCTTTGAATGGGATCTGCATCTCTAAGAATCAAAGTGACTTGCCATAATATTATGTGTCCTGAAAAATTGCTGATTGAAGAAGCTAATAGTGCTGCTGTTTCTCTTACATCATCATCGTTGCTTCTAGATTTTAGATTAGTCTCTGCCTTTGTTCAGATAAAGATTGATATGTTTAGCTGGGTGCAGTGGTGTAGGTCTGTAATCCCAGTGACTTGGGAGGTAGAGCCAGGAGGATGGCGAGTTCAAGGCCAGAAGCAGCCTGCATAACTTAGTGAGACCCTGATTCAAAATAAAAACTAAAAATAAATGGGCTGTGGATGCAGCCCAGTGGTAGAGCACTTGCAAAGTATGTAGGAGGCCCTGGATTCAACCCCAAAATACCACGCAAAAAAAAAAAAAAAAAAAAAAATGCAGGCAGATACAGAGCAGCTCTTTCTTATCACCTATATTTTTATATTGTGTAGGGCATTTCCTATATCTTGAAGCACTACATCTTATTAGACATTTGTAGCAATGAGCTCCAATCACTGACTACCACCAGTAAAAAAAACACAGCTAGAACACTTCAGAGTGTAAAAAATTGTAGTAACCTCCAGGGACTTCTAATTGACATATGCAGTAATATTCATTTACAAACAGTAATGTTAATAAGCATTGTTTTTAGCTTTCCTCAAAATGCAAATTTCAGTTGTTTGAAGGAGCTGAACTTCACAGTTTTACCATTGGTTGGGTCCACTTAAATGTCATTTGAATAGGTCTCCTGGTCAGTAATGAAGCTTCAGGTATAAATGCTTCTGCTTTAAGAGCTCTCATGGACCTAAAATACCATAAGAATATAGGTGATAATGAACATATCTTTAAATTTGATATGTTGTACCACAAGGAATTGCTATGGTCCTCTAGTTGGTGCACATTTCTTCCAGGGTGAGTGCAGCATGAAAGAAATGACTCTACCTGGAAGGTGGCAGTGGCCTCTGAATCTAAACTTGATTTTTTTTTTTTTACCACCTTTTTACTGTTTTCCTCAAGCAATCTGACTGTGCTTTTATCTCTTCATGAGGTATGGTTTCTAATGATTCCCTACCTCTCATGCATTTACGTTTCAGCCTGTGACTACCCTTTTCTTTGGGTTTCTTTTCTGCCACCTCCAGCCCTTTCCTTGCATGCCTCCATTCATCCATTGATGATAAAAGGCCTTCAGTTTTACTGTTTCCTCATGTATATATGGTACTTAGGCCTGTTTACGTATTTTTTAATTTTGCACATCTGTAAATATGGAGAACTTGGCTGAACATATTTCTTCCTACTGGTTACATTTTTCAGTCTTTGAACTGTAGCCTATGTTTTGGAGTGAACCAAATGGTTTTGAAAATCATTTTTATTTATTTGAAAATACCTTAAATATTCTTTACTCTTGCTGTGATTATGCTAATACATTTGTGGCTTATGATGATACACACTTGAATTTTAGTCAGTAATTTCTGTCATAATAAGACTTTTAAAAATTAGGAATACAGATTTTTATTGGTAATTTTATTGGTAATTTTTTATTGGTAATTTAATGGGTTTCATGATGACATTTACATATGTGCATTTCATTGTACATGGCTCAGATAACTTCCCCCTTACCCTCTCATGACCCTCCTCCCCCATTCCCACCCTTCCCAATGTTCTACTTCCTACTTGCATGTCTCTTTTTTTTTTTTTTTTTTTTTTTGTGGTACTGGGGATTGAACCCAGGGCCTCACACCTGCATGCTCTGCAAGTGCTGGACCACTGAGCTGCACCCTCAGCTCATTTTTTTACTTTTTTTTTTTTTTTGAGACAGGGTCTCACTAAGTTATGCAGACAGCCTCTGGTCTCGAACTTTTGATCCTCCTGCCTCCACCTCCCAAGCCGCTGGGATTACACGCGTGCGCCACTGTGCCTGGCCTTTTTTTTACTTTTTGAGACAAGGTCTCACTAAGTTATGCAGACTGCCTCTGGTCTTGAACTTGCCATCCTCCTGCCTCCACCTCCCGAGCTGCTGGGATTACACATGTGCGCCACCGTGCCCGACCTTGCATGTCTTTTTGTGAGGATATTGATCTATATATGTGCATCCCAATTTTGATGTAAGTCCAAAATTTTTTCTATAATGATCTATCTTTTTACATTCTCAGCAGTATTAGATGAGTGATCTAGTCCATTTATATTATTGCCAGTCTTTGGTATTATTACTCTTTTTTTTTATTTTAACTAATCTAGTGGGTTTTTTTTCCTGCATCATCCTCTTTTTTTCCAACACACTCATAAAGTTGTGCTGTTTACATTGAGATTGACCTCTCCCCCTTCATCCCTCCTCATTGACCCTCCTCCCCCTCCCATTTTCTCCAATCTTTGCTTTCCTCTGCTGGATTGCCCCCTCCTTCTTTCCACTCATTAAATTGTCCCTTCTATGCTAAGTTTAATTGAGCTTTTTATTATGTTTCAATTTAGGTATAGGAATTTTTCCTTCCTTTAAGTTTGATTCAGCTCCCACATATGAAGGAGAATATATGGCATTTCTCTTTTTGGGCTTGTGTTCATTCACTTAAGATGATAATCTCCAATTCCATCCATTTTGCTGCAAATGACATTATTTCACTCTTTAAAAAATTATTGAGTAGTAAGGAATACAGATTTTTAAAGGTGTAAAATTTGCAAATGACATTTAAAAATGGGAAACATTAAATTTATGTAGGATTTGAGAAAAGTTAAGCTACTATGAACAGTTACAAAATTGTAGTGATTTGGGGAAATATTTTTAGCAAACTAACAGAATACTTTTAATACTTTTAATTATTCCTAAAAGTGTTATAATGTGGTCCAACTTCAGAGTCAAATTAACAAGTTTAAGGTAAGTGTTTTATTTAGAGTTCATGTAATTCTGAAGGCATAACTGCAATGGCTTGGTCTCACATTACTGTCTGTAAAGTAAATGTGTTGGTAATAAACTAAAGAAGTTTTGGGCTTAAATTGGTTTATTTTCCCCAACTAGCTTGGCAGATTTAATTTTTTATATGTTTAAATAATTGAAACTGGAATAAAATGTGTATTTCAGTTTTGTTGAAGGTTTTATGATTTTTTTTCAGGAATATTACTGGTTGTTTTGAAAACATGTGATGAGTAGACTCCTAGTATTTCAACACTTACAATTCTGTTAAGGATTCCTGGAAAATAAGCTTTGAATCCTGACAGTTTCTTTGTAATAGAATGTCTTTATGTAAGGATTGCTACATACTAATGATTTTCTTCAAATTCTCTTTTCGCTCCTCCAGCCCGGCCCACAACTCCTCTTTCTATAGGCACCATTGTCCCACCTCCAAGGCCTGCTTCCAGACCAAAGCTTACTTCAGGCAAACTCAGTGGAATTAATGAAGTAGTATGTACTCAGGTTTTTATAATTATATAATTGTTTTGCTCTAAGATGCAAATGATATTTTTCTGTATGCTCCTGTGCAGTTAAATGCTTGAAGTTTTCTACTTGAGCCTTCAAAGAATGGAAAGTTTCCTGAACCAATACTTTATTTACTCTCCCTTATTATCTTAACAGGCAATACCTATGAAGCAATATATTGTCCAGGAGAAAAGATTTCTTGAGAAAGTTGGCACATTACAAAAACCACCATCTATACTTAATTGTCTCACAATAAAGAAGCAATTTTCATATAATTCTGCCTAAAGTTAAATATTAAGGAAGAAGTATACAAATGGGTGGGTCTGGGAGGGCATTTAGTCCAACTTGCTTTATTTTATACATAGGAAATGGAAGTCCGCATCACTTACCTGATATAAAAGTACTTGGTGGGGGAGCTCTGGTCTTCAAAAGTCATCAGATAGTGACAGAAAATATGTAGGCTGTGTTCTCTGTTCGGAGTGAGACTCTCCTAGTCCAGCCTTCTTACTGCCAATCTGTTCTGCTTTGCTTTGCCTTCTATACTAATTTCTGGTTTAATTGCTAGAATTAAATTTCTAAAAGTTAAGCCTTATCTTATTTTTTCCCTTGATACACATTTCCAGGGGTGCCCTATAATTCATGTAGTTGACTGTTTCAGCTGAATGTATAAGATTCTTCATAAAGTTATCTTAGCAACCTGCATCACCAGACTAACTGCTCAGCTTTCTCCTCTTTTCAGCCTAGATTCTAGCCACTTAAAATTTTCCAGTGTTTCTAAACACATCATTTCTTTTGTGGTGGGGATTGAACCTACGGCCTCGTATGCTCTACCACTAAATTACATCATGCTTTGGTATACATCCAGGTTTTCTGACTGTGCTCCTTTTGTTTGAAGGACCACCAGTTTTCTTTATAGAACCTGCCCTCTTTCTTTAAGACCCAGGTAATATCACCATCTCGATAAAACTGCTTTTGAGCACTCTTCCAGCAGATTTAATCATTTTCTTGCTTACTTCCATATACTTTGCTTATATTTCTATTAGAGCCATATTACATTGTATAGACTTTTTTGTACATGTTTTCCTTTTTGGAGTGTGCCTTAGCCAATTTTATAGTCTCAGTATTTTGCATAATGCCTGTCACATGGTACATAATTAGGAAATGTTCTGTGAATTGAGCCACCACATGTTGAAATAGTGACCTCTTTCTCTGTTCTAGGGAAGGGACTTACACAAAGTGAAATGAAAGATTAGATACAAGCTGCCAAGGAGGTGGCTATTACTTAAGTAATATAAGAATTACTACATCTTAACAACTTGATTTTTTTCCTGATTACAAAAACAATGCATGATCAAGTTGTAAAACTTGGAAAATATAGAAAATCCAGAAAGAAAAATTTTAATTCTCTCTGTATCTTGCCACCCAAAGATAACCATTGTTAACATTTTAATATGTGTATTTTTATTATTTTCTTAATAAAGAAGTATTTTTCGAGAGGCAATAAAGTACAGTTGTTATAAGTACAAACTTATTTGCCACATATTAGCTGATTGACATTAGGCAAGTTATTTTTTCAGAATCCTAGTTTCCTCATGGGTAAAATGGGTATAGTGATATTTAGATGTTTTGAGACTTAAATGACTTAATATGTGAAACACATAGGACATTGTTGAGTGTAAGGAATTGGTTAAATTACTACAAAGTGAATATTTTAAATAAAATTTTATACTTTATTTCTAATTAATTTTTCCCTTGAAAATATTTTGGGATTGTCTTTCTGTATCAGGAATTAATCTTATAAGTTTTCAAGCTTCTTTAAGGTGGTAGAATCTTAGTGAAATAATTAAAAGTTCTGAGTGTATTAAAATAAGTAAAAGTAGGACTATTATGGTCGAATCCTTCCCATCAACCTTCTCTCCCTGTCCCCATCCTTGAAATTCTTTGAGAAATTGCCCTGAGGGCTTCCGGGAGCACCCTGTGAAGTGGTTGCAGAATATTTCAAAGTGCTTTATTTTCTACACTGTCAGAATTAAATTTCTCAAAGGTTTTAGAACTTTACTGACATTTAGTTTATTTCTAAGTCTTAATTATTATAATAATGTTTTTATGAGTGTCCTTATGTTTACTTCTTTGTAGACATTCACTGTTTCCTTAGTAAAAATATTTTTAATGGAATTCATGGATTAAATGGTATTCACATTTATTTTAAGACTCTTGATAATTACTGATATATTGTCCACCAGAAAGCCTCACCTTTCCTACCCTGTAAGAGAAACCCCCCTTGTTCTGGAGCAGTGACTCTCAAAGTGGAGTCCCAGACCAGCAGCATTAGCATCACCTGGGAACTCAGTAGAAATAGTCTTTCTGGCTCCACCCTAAACAAATCAGAAATTCAGAAGAGAGGATTTGTATATTAACAAACCTTCCAAATGATTTATGTATTAACATGCTGTTCAAGTCATTCTGATACATAGTAATGTTTGAGAACCACTGTTTTAAAGCAGTGCTACCCAATAGAAATATAATGCAAGAAAGATGATTTTCAGTTTTCTAGTAGGCGCGTTAAAAAAGTAAAAACAGGCCAGTGCGGTGGCGCACTCCTGTAATCCCAGCGGCTTGGGAGGCGGAGGTGGGAGGATCACAAGATTGAGACCAGAGGCAGTCTGTGTAATTTAGTGAGACCCTGTGTCAAAAACTAAAAAAAAAAAAAGATGGGCTGGGGGCGCAGCTCAGTGGTCCAGCATTCGGAAAGCATGCAGGTGCGAGGCCATGGGTTTCAACCCCCAGTACCGCCAAAAAAAAAAAAAAAAAAAAAGTAAAAACAGTGAAGTTTGTTTTACTTTACCCAGCATATCAAAGAGATTATTTAATATGTATTTAGAATAAAAATGAGATTTTACATCTTTTAAGTGTATGCACTGTCTTCAAAAAGTGCACTCTGTTTTACACTTACAACACATGTCAATTTGGTCTAACTACATTTCATGTGCTCTCAGCTACTGCACTGGATAGCACAATTCTAAAAATAAGAGAAACTCATTTGAGGGAGCTGTTTTTGCCACTGTAAAAATGCAGCCATGTCTTATTGGCCATCAGTCTGTGTTGCCATAGAAGTGTCCCCTACAGTGGTTGATCTAAAGACTTCTTCTAAGCTTGTAAGTTTCAGATCAGCTGCTTAATTCAGTATGTGTTCAGCCCCATGTTCTGTACCATCTTTGTTGGCATAAATGCACAGCTGCATTTTTAGCACCATACTGTACTTTTTCAACCTATTGTCCATAGTGATAAGTCATTAGAAAGCTGTACCCTAGGAAAAAATTGTTTAACAGTAGTTAAATGGGTAGGTGGGGGCTATAAATCATAAAATACTTGGTATAGTAATATCTAATTATTTAAAAAATGTACAATATATCTGTGAAGTTTTTATTAATATGATGAAGAATTGACTCATTTAGTGTATGAATATTTATAGGGTTGTATGTTTGCTTTTTCTTTTTCATTCACTCACATAAGTGAGAACAGTATCTTTTTTATTGTATTTATAAGCACGAAAAGGTTAGTTTTAATTAAGCTAAGTAGGCCTTATTGTTTTTTTGAAGTGAGACACCTCAGGAAGCATTGCTCATGTATTATTGGAACTATTATTGTTGTTACATGCCATTGCGTTGAGTCCAACTCATTGCAACCCTATTATGTACAGCAGAATGAAACACTCCCTGATTCTGTGCCAGGCGCACCATCTTATTTATGTTTAGGCCCACTATTGCAGAGACTGTGTCAATCCATCTGGTGAAGGGTTTTCCTTTTTTTTTTTGCTGACCTGCCACTCTCCCAAACATGATGTCTTTCTCCAGGGATTGGTCCCTCCTGACCACATGTTCAAAATACAAAAGACACAGCCTAGCCATCCTTGCTTCCAAGGAGCACCCTGGTTGCACTTCTATGACAGATTTGTTGGTTCTTTTTGGCAGTCCATGGTATATTCAATAATTGTCTCCAGCACCATAATTCAAAAGCATCAATTCTTCTCCTGTCTCCCTTGTTCAATATCCAGCTTTCACAATCATATGATGTAAGTGAAAATACCATGGCATGAATCAGGTGCACATTCGTCTTCAACATGACGTTTACTTTTCAATACTTTAAAGAGACCTTTTGCCACAGCTTTCCCCAAAGCAATGCATCTTTTGATTTCTTGACTGCTCCTTCCACGGGTGTTGATTGTAGAAGCAAGTAAAGCAAAATCTTGGGCAACCTCAATCTTTTCTCTATTTATTGTGAAGTTGCATATTGACCCAGTTATAAAGATTTTTGTTTTGTTGATGCTGAGTCTCAATCCATACTGAAGGCTGTGTTCTTTGATCTTCATCAGTAAATGTTTCAAATCTTCACTTTCAGCAAGCAGAGTTGTGTCACTTGCATAATGCAGTTTGTTAATGAGTCTTCCTCCAATCCTGATGCCATGTTC
This sequence comes from Pedetes capensis, assembly GCA_007922755.1. Classification (NCBI taxonomy): domain Eukaryota; kingdom Metazoa; phylum Chordata; class Mammalia; order Rodentia; family Pedetidae; genus Pedetes; species Pedetes capensis. The sequence goes on from VMDO01006601.1 coordinate 70,241, forward strand.
TTTTTCATAAAGTCCAGCTTTTCAAACTATTTGCTCAGCATAGAAATTGAAGAGAGATGGTGAAAGTATACAGCGCTGACATACACCTTTCTCAACGTTAAACCAGTGTATCCTTGGTCTGTTCGAACGACTGCCTCCTGGTCCATGTACAAATTCCTCATGATTACAATTAGGTGCTCTGGTGTTCCCATTCTTCAGTGTTATCCATAATTTGTTATGACCTGCCCAAATGCCTTTGCATAGTCGATAATAACATAGATAGACATTTTTCTAATGTTCTCTGCTTTTGGCTAATATCCATCTAACATCAGCAATAATATCCTTGGATCCTCGCCCTCTTCTGAATCCATCTTGATTTTCCAGCAGTTTCCTGTCTATACACTGCTGCAGTTGCTTTTCAATGATCTTCAGCAAAATTTAGCTTGTGTGTAATATTAATGATATTGTTCAATAGTTTCCACATTCAGTTGGGTGCCTTTTCTTTGGAATAGGCACAAATATGGATCTCTTCCAGTCAGTTGGCCAGGTAGCTGTTTTCCAAATCTCTTGGGATAAACATGTTACCACCTCCAGTGCTGCATCTGTTTGTTGAAACAGTTCTATTGGTATTCCATCAATTCCTGGAGACTTGTGTTTTACCAATTCCTTCAAGGCAGCTTCTACTTCATCCTTCAATACCATTGGTTCCTCATCATGTGCAACTTCTTCAAATGGTTGGCTATCTATCAATTCTTTTTTGTATAATGACTGTATTCGTTCATGTTCTTTTAATGTTTCCTGAATCATTTAGTATTTTCCCTGTAGAATCTTTCACTATTGCCACTCGAGGCTTGAATGTTTTCTTTAGTTCCTTAAGCCTGAGAAACACAGAGAATGTTCTTCCCTTTTGGTTTTCTGTCTCTAGCTCTTTGCATATGCCATTTTAATATTTGTTTTTGTCTTCTCAAGCTGCCTTTTGAAATCTTCTGTTTAGTTCCTTAACTTTATCATGCCTTCCTTTTACTTTAGCTGGTCAATGTTCGAGGACAAGATTCAGAGTCTCTGTTTTTTGCAGTACTGGCGGTTGAACCCAGGGCCTTGCACTTGTGTGCTTTGCAAATGCTGTACCACTGAGCTGTACCCCCAGCCCAATTTTTTTTACTTTTTGAGATGGTCTCACTAAGTTACACAGACAACCTCTGGTCTCGAACTTGCTATCCTCCTGCCTCTGCCTCCCAAGCCACTGGGATTACAGGCGGGTGCCACCACATTGGAACATGGAATGTACATAGTTTGAATCTAGGAAAATTAGAAATCATTAAAAGAGAAATGGAGCATATAAACATTGACATTCTAGGCATCAGAGAGCTAAAATGAACCAGCATGGGCCATTTTGAGTCAAATAATCATATGGTCTACTATCCTAGGAATGACAAACTAAAGAGAAATGGGGTTGCATTCATCATCAGAAAAGACATATCAAGGTCTGTCCTGAAATACAGTGCTGTCGGTGATAGAATAATATCCATACACCTACAAGGAAAACCAGTTAACATGACTATTATTCAAATTTATGCACCCACCACTAAGGCCACAAATGAAGATAGGGAAGATTTCTACCAGTTTCTGCAATCTGAAATAGATCAAACATGCAATCAGGATGTACTGAAAATTGCTGTGACTGGAATGTAAAAGTTGGAAAGAAAAAAGGCTCAGTAGTCGGAAAATAAGGCCTTGGTGACAGAAACAATTGGAACAATTAGGAATTTGAAAAGAAAAAGTCCATTCACCAGAGTAAAAAGATAAATGAATTGGAGATATATTTTTCTGTTAGTTTTTATGCTTAACTAGAAAAGTGGGAAAACAATAGAAACAAGATTTCCACAAACCTCTGTGTGGGGTAACCTTTCTTAATGAGGACGCATTACAAGGAATTAAAAGGGGAATGTGGACAGACTTGTAAACATCAAAAGTAAAGAGAAAGCAACAGTTAGGTAGAAAAATAATGTTAAGATTTAGTGAAAGTTCAGGTAATACTAAGACTCTCTCCCAACCAACATCAGACCACACATCATTCAAAATATGGCCAGATGCTCTAACACATGCCTGTGATTCCAGCTACTCAGATGGTTGAGGAAGGAGGACCAGAAGTTTGAGGCCAGTGGTAGCCTATGCAGCTTAGTGGGACCCTGTCTCAAAATTAAAAATAGAAAAGAGACTAGGGATGCAGCTCAGTGGTAGAGCACTCTCCTTGTATGCAAGAGGCCCTGGATTTGACCCCCTCCCCCAGTAGTGAAATTTAATGAACATTTTTAAATTATCATTTTTCCTTCTTCTGCAACTCATCCATTCATTACTGACAGGGTGCCGACAAATCTCATATGTATGCAGGAGTAAAGTGAGTAACCTTTTGAGGGAGCAGTTTGGTAGTATATATGAAGAGCCTTCATTCTGTTTAAACTAGTCCTTTAACTTTTGAGTGTCTGTATTAAGTATGCTTTTTGGAGTACTAAGTATTTCATGCAGAAAGACTGTTGACAATAATATTTTAAAATAGCCTTTTCAGCTTTCAGTATATTCTTGAAAATGTTAGACATAGAATATCTCTGATTTATAGTTGCAAGAAACTCACACAGTAAATTTGGTTTGGTATGTTAAAGTTGAACTTACCTGATACCTAAAAATCTTGATAGGGAGGAATTGTCTTAGCATTCCGATAAATAACCTTTTTTTTTTTTTTTTTTAAGCCCAGACCATTCAGCCCCCCTGTAACTTCCAATACCAGCCCACCACCTGCTGCTCCCTTAGCACGGGCAGAAAGTTCTTCCTCTATCTCATCATCTGCTTCATTGAGTGCTGCCAATACTCCCACAGTAGGTAAGTGTTGTTGATTATGAAATTTAGTATACAAAGTATGATCAGGCGTCCATATATATATTTTAAGTAGGCTAAATTAAGAATTTAACATTAGAAATTTTGTTGTTGTGGAAACACTTGATAATACACCTGACATTGCTATACTGGCCACATTTCCTATTATATTTCAGTCTATATCTGGATTAGGAGAACTATAATTGTGGCTAGACCTATTAAGAATGAGTCAAATTTATAAACTGCTGGTCAAGCAATATAAATATATTTTGCAAAATACAATGAGTCCTTTCTACTGTGGACAGTTGCATTCTTAAGAAAGTTTGTTTAAAAAATAAAATTGTCTTTTGAAAACAAACCAGTGAAAGGAAAGGTTTTGTGCTTGCAATGACTTATATTTTTCTATAGGAATTTAAATCATAAAGATTTAAAAAATAGCTAAAATCTCACCAAACAAATCTGTTTTACTACATCTAGATTTTGCTCAAGAACTTGTCCTGTCATTATTCATTTCTTCTTACAAATTCATTTTATTACTTCTCTAACTGTTACCATAACAAACAAGTCACAAAGCCACTTAAACGCAACAGCTGTGTTTCAGGACCAGCAACTTCTCATCAAAATGGTAATTTCCCCTTTTGTTGCTGGTTCTTGGTACTGATGGGTTTAGCCTTGATATTACCAATCTCTGTTTGGACTGAACACTAATTCAGTAGTACTCAAACTATGGCGGTTAGTCCTGCAACTCTGTATTATCTGCTTTCTTTTTAGAAATGTAAACTTGAAAGGCACTCTAGGAGCAAGGCTATGAATCTTTTATATGCCTTCCAGGTGATTCTGATGAATGCTAATAATTTTGAGAACACCCCTAGTTAAGCTGATTTAATTACATCCAGTTTAATTTGTCAAAGATCACATAGAAATACATTTTGTCTGTGTGGCCATTGTAAAAATAGTGTAAATAAATAGGCTTCTAGAAGGAAATAATGAAGTGGTTTGATTTCTAAGCATCCAAACATGATTGCCTGCAGTTGTACCACTGTGGTGTCTGATCCTGTCAGATCTTGGAAGCTAAGCAGGGTCAGGCCTGGTTAGTACTTGGATGGGAGGCCACCTGGGAACACCAGGTGCTGTACTCTACAGAGAAGGACCCGGCAACCCACTCCCAAAAATCTATCAGCCATTGAAAACCCTATGAATAGCAGAGAAGCACAACAACAGTGTTTTGCCTGTTGTACTATGAGTATGAGGGCACCTAACAACAACAAACATGATTATCACCATCTTATTTTATGTACTTTCATAAGTAGTATTCCCCATCTTTTAACTTTATGTAAATTGGATATAACTAATACCTCTATCCTTTTTAGTTTAATGAATACTTCATTGTTATTTTTCTTTCTGTGTGTGGTTTTGTTGATATTTATTTCCATAGAATCTATATTTGAATCATAAAAACATAGATGGGCACTACTAGAAATTAAGCAGGTAATCAAAATGAGCTTTAGTTCTTTTGCATTACTTGGATTATTCAAATGTTTTCTATTTGTAATGGAAACTCTACGTTAGTTTTGATTGAGTTAAGACATATTTGTTTATGGTTTTAGCCAGTGCTGACAATAGGAGAACCAACAGTAGTGACAGAAATGATGCAGGCAAGTCAGGTGGCTGTGGATTTTGTACAACAGAGTATCATTAAATCTACATAAGAATTTTTCTTTCTTAATCATGACATTTATTCAACTCTATGTAGATTTGAAATTTTGATTTTTGTTTCTTGAGAATGTTTTCTTTTCCTGCAATATTTTGTTTTATTTAAATATGATAGAAGATGATAATTTGATTGGAACGCTCTCTGAAATTGAAAAGCACTGTGAGACATCACCAGGTATTGTATCAAAAGCAAATGTGTGTGTTGACTAATGATCCTAAAGTGTATCTAAAATACTTTGTTACCTAGTTTTTCCTTTTTCAGCAATGTATGGTGTCTCAGAATCAAGAATAATGCTAAGATTAACTGTCTCAATTTTGTGCTAATTATGTCCAATTGCTGTATATGAAATCCCAGTTATAAAAACATAATATTTTTGCATTTTCTTCCACCTCCCTGCTCCCTCCTTGCCTCAGTATTAAGAGTATCAATAAATGTGAACTTCAGGGCTATCACTATAAGAGAATTCTGAAGTGATTAGAAAAAAAGCAGAAAGAATATGTCAGCTTAAAACATTATAATACTTAAACTACCAGAATAAAGGCTGTCATGAAAACCATATGATAATTAGCTGAAGTTGAAAACACAGAAGTAGGAGGCAGTTGGGAATGAATGAGCCTCAGGTTTTTATTCCTGTGCTGAAAGGAATTCCACATAAATATCCACTATTATAGGAAAGTACCCTGTATATCCTCTATTTACCTCAAATTGATTAGCTTTCTGTATTTTCAAAACATACAGTTGTCTAAATATACAGCAATTAAGCCAGAATGGAAACCAAAATGTCTTTATTTGTTGTTGTTAAGTGCCATTGAGTCGAATCCGACTCAGTGAAACACTCCCCGATTCTGTGCCAGGCACATGGTCTTATTTGTGTTTAAGCCTATTGTTGTAGACACTGTGTTAATCTGGCTGGTGGAGGGTTTTCCCACTCCACCAGCTGCCACTCTCCCAAACATGATGTCTTTCTCCTGACTACATGTCCAAAATATTGTGTAAGATGCAGTCTAGCCATCCTTGCTTCCAAGGATTAAGAACACAGATTTTTCATTTTTAAAAAATGTTTAAATGAAGGAATAATATACTATTAATATCAATATTAATAGTATATTATACTATATTAATAGTATATTAATATCAATAGTGTATTAATATTAATATACTATTAATTTAGTTTTTAGGGACTTAAGTAAATATATCTTCTGTAAATTCAGTCTTTTGGAAGTATGTGTGTGTAAATACAATCTTGAAAGGAAAACAAAATTAGAAAATAAGAAAGTGGATATACATGCCACATGTTAAGTAGATTTTGAGTTTCCTCCTAACCTTTTAGTACTTTACTTGCCAATATTTCATAATAGGCATGACAGTTTATAGGGAAATTATTTAAAGAGTTCTCAGATTATATTACCAAATTGGAAGAGTGAAAAGAATAACTAACTTTGTAAGATTTTTCTTTTTTTTTTTTTATTTTTATACTGAGGATTGAACCTAGGGCCCCATGCATGCTAGTCAAGCATTTTGCCACTGAGCAACATCCCCAACCCCTTGTAGATTTCTTTTGATTTTTGTAGTCAAAGCAGTAGCAGACATTGATATTATTCTTGATGGGTATGTGTACATATCCATTTGTGTGTCTTCCTCAAGGGAAGATACTAATTTCATATAATAAGAAAGTACAAGCAGCTCTCGGTATCCACAGGGGATTCATTTTCAGGACCTCGTAAAGATACCAAAATCCATGAATGCTCAAGTCCTTTCTATAAAATGGTGTTCTATTTGCATATAACTGGCATATATCCTCCTATATACCTTAAATCATGTCTAGATTATTTATAATACATAATGCAATGTAAATGCTATGCATATGGTTGTTATACTATACTGTTTAGGAAATAATGACAAGGAAGAGTCTGTAGATATTCATTAGTCACAATTTTTTTCCAAATATTTTCAATCTATGTTTGAATTTGTGGATGTGGAATCCTTGGATATGGGGGGCCAATTGTCTAATTTTCCTTAATAAAAAAAAAAACATTATTGGGCTGGGAGTATAGCTCAGTGGTATAGCATTGCCTAGCATCCACAAGGATCTAGGTACTGCAAAAAAAAAAAAAAAGAAAGAAAAGAAAAAATATATACACTATAACAGGCATGGGCAAAGATGTGGAGAAAATTGGGAACCCTTGTGTACTATTGGTGGGAATGTAAAATGGTATAGCTGCTATAGCATAGTATATGTAGTATACATAGCACACATAGTATGGCTATTCCTTAGAAAGTTAAAAATATAATTACCATACGAACAACAATTACACTTTTGGGTGTACACTCAAAAGAATTGTGAAAGAAAAATCCCAAAGAGATAGTTTTACACCCGTATTCATAGCAGCACCATTTGAAATGGCCAAAGAGTGGAAGCAACTGTCCATTGATAGATGAATAGATAGTAAAGTATATGTGCACAATGGAATATTATTCAGCCTTAAAAGGGAGGAAATTCTGACATATGCTACAGTATAGGTGAACCTTGAGGATATTGTGCTGTGAGTACTGCTTGATTCCACTTACATGAAGTACTTAGAGTAGTCAAATTCATAGAGACAGGAAGTGAAATGGTGATTGCTATAGACTGAGAGGAGATGGTGTATGGAAGGTTATTTATTTAATGGGTATAATCTTTTCATTTTATAAGATGAAAAGAATTATGGAGGTGGATGACTGATAATAGTTGCATATCATTATGATTGTATTTTATACTACTGAACTGTACACTTCAAAATGGCTAAGAAGGTAATTATTTTTTTATTTATAAATGTTGGTGGGGTCCAGAGTAGTAAGTCATTTGCTATATCCATTATGCAACTAATCACTTTTGCTTATATATCTATCATCTTACATATTTTATAGAACACTCTAAAGCAAAGAAGAAAAGAAAAAATAAGAATCTTAACATCAATAAAAATCATATGCAATCATGAGTTATATTCTCATTGATATTTTCTTTCCTCGATTTTTTCCCATGTATTCCTATAGTTGCATCATGTATTTTGAGATTTTGCTCCTCTCTAGCCCTCTACATTATTTCCCCTCCCTTTCCCTGCTTCCCCAACCTCTGCTCCCATCTGCTGATACCCTCCCCGCTTTCTAATCTCCTTATATTTTCCTTAGATAAATATGATTGTTCATTTTTATGTATCTATGTATGTTTAGGTTTTTTTCTTCCTTTAAGTTAGATTTAGCTCCCACATATGAGTGAGAATACGTGGTATTTCTCTTTTTGGGCCTGGGTTAATTTGCTTAAAATTATTTTCTTTAGTTCCATCCATTTTGTAGCAAATGACATAATTTCATTCTTCTTTATTTCTGAGTAGTAATGTGCAATATTGTGCATATAAACCACAATTTTTTAATCCATTCCTCTCTTGATGGACACCTTGGTTGATTCCATACCCTTGAGATTGTGATGAGTGCTACATTAAATATGGAAGTGCAGGTGTTCCTGTGGTATGACGACTTATCTTCCTTTGGGCCTAAGAGTGGTGTAGCTGGGTTGTATGGCAGTTCTATTGTTAGTTTTCTAAGGTACCTCCATATTGATTTCCAAAGTGGCTGAATTAATTTACAGTCCCATCAGCAGTGTAAAAGGGTTTCTTGTTCTCTGTATCCTCACCAGCATTTGTTATTATTTGTTAATCCTGGCCATTCTTACTAGAGTGACATGGAATCTGTATTATTTTGATTTGCATTTCCCAATGGCTAGGGATATTGAGAATTTTTTGGTGTATTTATTGGCCATTGGTGCTTCTTTAATTGCAAATTATCTGTTCAGTTCCATTGCCCACTTACATATTGGGTTGTTATGTTGGTGTTTTATTTCCTATGTTCCTTGTATATTCTAGAAATTAGTCCTCCCATTCAGTGGGCTCTCCCTTAAGTCTTTTAATTGTTTCCTTTGCTATACAGAACCTTTTAGTTTCATGTAATCCCATTTGTCTTGGTATGTAATTTCCTGGGCAATTGGAGTCTTATTAAGGAAACACTTTCCTATGTTAGAGCATGTTTCCTATCTTTTCTTCTAGTAGTTTTAAGGTTTCTGGTTTTATGTTGCTGTCTCTGATCCATTTTGAGTTGAATCTCAAACAGATTGAGAGAGATGGGTCTACTTCAGTCTATTTCTGCAAAGTCTATTGTTAGAATTTTGATGGAGATTGTGTTAAATCTGTAATTTGCTTTGGTAATATAGCCATTTTCACAATATTAATTCTCTTAATCCACGAGCAAGGGAGGTCCTTCCATCTTCTAATATCTTCTGTGATTTCTTTCTTTAATGTTTTGAAGTCTTCCTTATAGAGTTATTTAGGGTCTATGGTTAGATTGATTCCTAATTATTTAACTTTTTGGTGTGCTATTGTGAATGGGATTGTTGTCTTGATTTCCTTCTCTTTCTATTCACTATTGGTATAAAGGAAGACTACTGGTTTTTGAGTGTTAATTTTGTATCTGGCTACTTTGCTGAAGGAGACAATTAGCTCTAAGAGTTTTCTAGTGGAATTCTTAGGGTCCTTTGGGTAGAAGATCATGTCATCTGCAAATAAGTATAATTCGACCTCCTTTCCTTATCTGTATCCCTTTAGTTTCTTTATCTTTCCTAGATTGCTCTGGCTAGGACTTCATCGCAATATTGAACAAGAGAGGAAAGAATGATATCCTTGTCTTGTTCCTGATCTTAGAGGGGATGGTTTCAGTTTTTCCCCATTTAATATGATATTGGTTGTAGGTTTGTCATAAAAGGCCTTTATGACGTTGAGATAAGTTCCTACTATGCCCAGTTACTTGAGGACTTTTATCATGAAGGGATGTTTACTTTGTCAAAGACCTTCTCAGCATCCATTGAGATGATCATGTGATTTCTGTCTGCAAGTCTCTTGATATGTTGAATTACATTAATTGATTTTGTATGTTGAACCAGCCTTGCATCTGTGGAATGAAGCCTACGTGGTTGTGGTATATGATCTTTTTTATGTGTTGCTGAATTTGATTTACCAGAATGTTATGGAGGATTTTTGCATTAATGTTCATCAGGGAAATTGGTGTATAGTTCTCTTGCTTTGTAGAGTTCTTTTCTGGTTTTGGTATCAGGGTAATACTGGCTTCATAGAATGAGTTTGGAAGTATACCTTCCTTTTATGTTTTGTGAAATAATTTGAGGAGAATTGGTATTCTTCTTTAAAGGTTTGATAGAATTCAGCTGTAAACCTGTCAGGACCTGAGCTTTTCTTTTTTAGGAGGTTTTTTATTACTATTTCTGATTTGGTGGACATAATGGGTCTGCTTAATTTGCTTATGTCCTCTGGGCTTAGTCTTGGTAATTCAGATGTGTTAAGGAATTTATCCATTTCTTCTGTATTTACATTTATTTGGGAATACAGTTTCTCAAAGTAGTCTCTGATCTTCTGGATTTTGTTGGCATCTGTCATTATGTCCCCTTGTCATCTCTGATTTCTTTAATTTGGGCCTTTTCACTTTTTCTTTTGGTGACTCTAAGAGAGTATTTTTGAAGAATCAGCTTTTGGTTTTGTTAATTCTTTTTATTGTCCTTTTAGTTTCTAATTCATTAATTTCTGCTTTGATCTTGATAATTTTTTTCTATGCACACTTTTTGGCTTTGGCTTGTTGTTGGCCTTCTAGTGCCTTAAGGTATGTCATTAAGTTATTTAATTGGGCCCTCCCTAACTTACTGATGAAGGCACTCATGGCTATGAGCTTCCCTCTTAGAACTGCCTTTATTATATCTTTATTTGATTTCAGGAGCTTTTTAATTTCCTCTCTGATTTCTTTGCTGACCTACTGATTATTCATAAGTGTGTTATTTGTTGTTAGGTACTGTTCAGTCGGTATCTGACTCATAGTGACCCAAATACAACAGATGAAACACTATTGTCATGTGTCTCTACTATTCATAGTGTTTTCAATGGCTGATTGTTTTTTAGGAGTGGGTTGCCAGGTCCTTCTCCCAAGCCTATAGTGCCTGGTATTTCCAGGCGGTCTCCTATCCAAGTACTAACCAGGCCCAACCCTGCTTGGCTTCTGAGATCTGACGGGATCGAACACCACAGTGGTATGGCTGCAGGTGGTGTGTTATTTATTCTCCTTGTATTTGTAAAATTTGTGTAGTTTTCCATGCTTTTGAGTTCTAGTTTTATTCCACTGTGATCTGATAAGATACAGGGGATGATTTCAGTATTTTTGTATTTGTTGATACCATTTTTGTGGACTAAAATGTGGTATATATTAGAAAGAGCTCCATGTGGTACTGAGAAAAATCTGTATTCCATGTCTGATGGATGGAATATTCTGTAAATGTCTGTTAGGTCCAGTTGTTCTATGGTACAGTTTAAGTATATTGTTTCTCTGCTGATTTTTTGCTTTGATGATCTGTCTCTTAAAGAAAGTGGGGTAGTGAAATCTCCCGTAATTATTGTATCTGGACCAGTGTGTTTCTTTCTGACCAGTAAAGTTTGTTTTATGAAGCTAAGTGCTCCTACATTTGGGGAATAACTATTAAGTACTATTAGGAGTTCCTTGTTGACTATTCCTTCTACTAGTGTGTGGTTACCATCTTTGTCTCTTCTGATTAGTTTGGAATTGAAATCTAAATTGTCAGAAATTAACATCTCTACTTCTGCTTTTTTTGAGTCCCACATTCTTGGTATATTCTTTTCTAACCTTTTTTTTTTTTCTCAGACTTTTATGGTCTTTGTGGATGAGATGAGTCTCTTGAATCCCACAAATTGTGGGTTTTTGTTAAGCTAGCTATGCTGAGTAAAGTAATCTTGATTGGCAATTATTCTTTTTCGGACTTGAATGATGTCTGACCATGCTTTCCTTGCCTTTAAAGTTGTGTTGAGAGGTCAGCTGTTATTCTGATGGATTTGCCTTTGTGAGTTGGCATTTCTCTCTTGCTCCTTTTAGAATAGCTTGTTTGCTCTCTATATTTACATTCCTATTATACTGTGTTGTGGAGAAGATCTGTTCTGGTGTACTCTCTTTGAAGTTTGGGATGCTTCTGTGGCATGCATATATATATATATATATATGTATATATATGGGGCTGGGATTTAGCTCAGTGGGTAGAGCGCTGTGCTGTAGTCTCTGAGGCCCTGAGTTCAATTCCCAGCACCGCAAAAAAGGGAGAAGGGCCTGGCAATCCACTCCCAAGGCAATCCGGAAGCACTTAGCCATTGAAAACCCTATGAGGGTCGCTATGAGTCAGATACCGACTTGACGGCACCTACTAACAACAACAACAACATATATATACACACACACACACACACACACACACACATACATACACACACATACACATATATACATATATTTCTTCATTTAGTTTCTAGAAAATTTTAGCTATTATTTTCTTGAAACATTTCTTACCTCTCTAATGTCATTTTCCATCCCTTCATGGACCCCCTGAATATGTAGGTTATGTGTTCATTTTATCAAAGACCTCTTGAAAGTATTGATCACAATGCCTTATTGTTTTATCCTTCTTGGTATCTGAATAGATATGATCTTCAACTTTTTCCAATCTGGATACTAAAGATTCTACTATAATTTTAATTTGATTCACTTTGTTTTATAATTACAATATTTCTGTTTGATTCTTCTTTAGGATATCAATTTCTTTGCTGAATTTTTCTTCTAAGTCAGATACTTTTTTTGTCCAGTGTTTCAATTGTCCTCATCTGTTTGGTTGTGTTGTCTTTAAGGTCTTCCAACATATTTATAAGCAGACTTCTAAATTCTTTTTCTAGCATCTCTAAAATTTGGATTACTTCATAATCATCTGTTGAAGAGTTTTAGTCTGTTGGAGATTCCCCTCCATCCTGATATTTCATGTTTCATATATTTTTATATTGAGCCTTTCCCATTGCTTTGTCTGGGTGCAATGTCTAGTCAATGCAACGGTGGAAGAAGTGCTCTTGTGGTTTTGACAGAAAAATTGGGGAGATATTAATTGACTAGTGTAAAACCTAAATCAACTACTGGTTGGAAATTGTGGTTACTGAGGTTAGCAATGAAAGGTTTCAAAGTCTATGAGCATAGAAGGAGAGATGAAGTGGTGTGGAGGAAAGCTAGTAAGAGACCATCTATATTAACCAACTCATCAGAGGCCCATACAAAATTAACAAAATAATAATAATCACAAATATACAGACACAAAAACAAAAAAAGAGCAGCTCAACATACACAGGAAAAGAAAAAAACCACAGCAACCTAGAACCACTCAGCTTGCCCTGATTAATTCAGACTATGTGACAGTCACTCAGTTCCTTAAGACTGCTACCTTCTTTCTAGATGTTGTCAGAAAGCTGTCCCAGCCCTTCCTTCCCACCTCTGTTACAGCTTAAATTTCAGAGAGGGTATGTGTCCTCCAGATCTCTTTGCCAGTTTGTGAGACGATCCACATTTGGTCCTTCTGACTCATGAACTGTCAGGATTCCTACTGGATTCCCAGGTGTAGTGCCCTTGGTGGCCCTCAGGCTTTGCATGCTGCCAGTGTTTGTGAAGTAATACTAGTTAGATTTCACTACCCTGCACAGTGCCCTTGCCCGAGACAAGCCTCCTAGGGCTTCCAAATAGTTAAGAGTATGCTCAGCAGCCTCCAACTTCTCAGGGCTTTTGACAGCTTGCCTCCAAAATTGTTTAATGAAATGTTTGTGTCCAGAGCACTCTCTGTGACATCTGGGAACTTCTCAGGGTTGCAGTACCTGCAGATTCCCTTCTCTTGACCGAATATCCCACAGCTAGGTTCAGGGGTGGTTTACTTACATGGGCAATGTCCTGGTCAGAGATTATGGCTACAGCTCCTTAATGCTCCAGGCTGTTGGAAGGGGTAAAAAAAATGCTGTCCCTTTGTTTCTTTATGGTGGACCATGGCTGCTGTCCCACGGGTTTAGGGTACTTATTCCTGTAGTGAAGAAAAGAAGAGAAGAGAAGAGCTTGCCTCTTGACCAAGCTCTTATGTTTTACTTAATCACTCTGTCCTGATAGAAATTTGAATCCTTCTAACAGTCAGTCATTTTTCTCTTGAATTCAGGATTTACTCAATTTTCAGAATGATGGTACTAAATTAAAAACCTAATAATATTTCTCTTAAATGTTACCAGTGGATTTTAGTGCCAAAAGAATGAAATTAAAAGCCATTCATGACCTGATGTATATCTTAAGCAAGTTCTCTGGCCTCATCTTCATTCCATCCCATCCCTTATCCATAACTATGTTCCTGCTTTGCAGGAACTTGCTATTTTAAAAAGCAGCATATTTTTCATGTCTCCTTTGCAAAGTGCTTTGGCACATGTTAATGGTTAGTAAGAATAACTCTAGCATCCCTACATCAAAACACTCTGAAATCTGAAACTTTTTGACTAAAGTTTTAGGTTTTAAAGCATTTTGGATTTTGAATTTTCAGATTGAGGATGCGCAACTGATAAAATCTTATGAAAATATTCCAAAATCAGGAAAACTCCAAAATGTAAAACAATTTGGGTTCCAAGCATTTCAGATAAGGGATATTTGACTATTATAGGAGCTGCTGTGGTTTTATGAATACATTTTTAAATTATTGAATTCTTTATTTTCACATGAAACTTTAAGTTGTCTTATTTTAGAGAGCTTACTTTTCTTATGGGGCTGGGATTTAGCTCAGTTGGTAGAGCACCGCTCTGCAGTCTCTGAGGTCCCGGGTTCTATTCCCAGCACCACAAAAATAGGAGAAGGATGTGGCAATCCCCTCCTGAGGCAATCCCAAAACAATCAGCTGCGGAAAACCCTATGAGGGTTGCTACGAGTCAGACAGAACTGACAGCACCTAACAACAACAACAACAGAAACTTTTCTTATTGGCCAGAAGCACTAGTTGTTTTCTACACTTATTTTTCATTACTAAGCTATTTTTCTAACTATAAAAGAATCTTCTAAATCAAAATTCCTTCAAAATCTAGAATGCCACAAAATCTTCCTGGCTTTACAAGCTAATAAAATATCTTCTCTTACTAGATGTAGAATGTTAGGTTTAGTTGTGAGGCAGAGGAAGGTAGTACTGATTCCTACTAAAATTAATACTCCAGATGGATTCATCTGTTTTCTATTATTATAACAAAATACCTGAGGCTGGGTACTTTCTTTTAAAAGTTTACTTAGCTCACAGTTTTAGAGGCTGGAACTCCAAAATCAGTTGACACAGTGGGTTTGGCCTCCAGTGTTTTGGCCTTAGGGCAGATAGAATCACAATAGTAGGAGCATGATAAGAAGCCCTGAGAGGGATTTATGGGCCCAGCTTGCACAACTTCCTCTCCAAAGAATTCACTCTAGGAAACCAGCATTAATCTTGTCAGACAGCAATGCCCTCAGTGATTCAACCACCTTGCTCTAGGACTCTACCACATCAACTCCACCACACTGGGGACCACACCATCAGCATGTGAACCCTTGGGGCACAAATCACATCCAAACCAGAGCACCAGGTGTCTCAGAAGTAATTCAATATTTTGCTATAGTCATATCTGAAATAAAAATATCTGATGACTATTAACAGTATATAACATCTATGTAAGAAAAGCATACATTCAAATTTCAGGGGTATGTGTTGACATAGGTTCATTTTTTAAAATATAAGAATGAATAATTATTCTTAAATACTCTCCTGTTGACTAATTTTCATTGAATTGCATCATATATTATCTATTAAATGAAATATTCCATTTTGGAAAATCAGTAGCGGTGGTAAAGCATACATTGGAAGAGTGCATTTGTGTAGAAAAACAAAGGCAGTGTACTACTTGATGTGGGGAATACTTTGTTTAGGTTGAAAAACAAAATCTTAAACACATGGGTAGGTGTTAACAGTTTGAATGTGAGATGTCCCTGTATTAGTTACTTTTGCATCGATGTGACCAAACTGTCTGACAGAAACCACTTAAGAGAGGAAGGATCTATTTAGGTTCATGGTTTCAGTCCATGATTGCTTGGCATCATGTGCTTGAGCAGAACAACATGGTGGCAGGAACATGTGGTAGAGACTGTTCTTCCCTTCTTGGTAGAAGGAATCAGAGAAGAGGAGACAGGAAAAGACCAGCTCCCAGTGACCTACCTCATCTCCTAAAATTTCCAGAACTTTCCAAAGTAATGCCACCAGTTAGGGACCTCAGCTTTAACACATGAGCCTGTTTGAGGGACATATTCAAAACATAACAGTCCCCCAGAGGCTGGTGTGTTGAATGCTTGGTCCTGAGCTACTGGTGCTGTTTTGGGAGGTGGTAGAATCTTTAGATGGCAGGGCCTAGCTAGAGGAAGTAGATCCCAAGGGGGTGTGCCTTTGAAGTTTATACCTGGTCCGCAGTCCTTTCCTCTCTCTACTTCTTGACCATCATGAGGTGAAGTACTTCCCCTGCTACACACTGTGGTACCATGATGTTTGCCCAAGCACATAGGGCCAATCAACCATGGATTGAATCTTATGAAACTGTGAACCAAAATAAATTATTCCTTTTAAGTTGTTTATGTCAGGCATTTTTTTTCACAGAAACCATTAAACTTAACACAATAAGTTAAATTTGTTCATATTTTATTATGCTTTAAAAACACTGATCTTAGCTGGTGTGGCACATGCCTGTAGTCCCAGTGACTTGGGAGGCTGAGGCAGGAAAATAGAAAGTTCAATGCCAAAGGAATCCTGCCCTACTTAGTGATACCCTGTCTCTAAATAAAAAGTAGAAGATGAGCTGAGGGCATAGCTCAGTGGTAGAATGCTTGCAAAGCATACAAGAGGCCCCTGGATTCAACCCCATAGTACAACAATAAAAAAGTTAAAAACATTGATCGTTATATGATCTGACTCTAAAGGTGTATTATCTATGTGAACCTTATCTCAATTTTTTTTATTATAACGTTATTAGTAACATTTATTGAGGCAAGGTAAGATGGGAATATAACGTTGGTTGAGCATTCCTAATCCAAAAGTTTCAAATCTGAAATGCTTTAAAATTGGAAACTTTTAAATAGTAACAACACTCAAAAGGTTTCAGATTTTGGATGTTTGGATTAGGGATGCTCATTTAGTAAGCTTTATGCAGATATTCCAAAATCTGAAAAACTCCAAAATCTGAAACACATCTGGTCCCAAACATTTCAAATAAGGAATACTCAGACTATATAAGCACCAGACAATGATAAAATGAAAGAGAATTATAATAATAATGAGTAGTTTATGAAACATTATTATTTGGATAGACATAGCTTCAATACAAAAGTCTAATTTAATTCTCTGAAGTATGTGGTTGACAGAACCTAAAAGAATTTGCTCTTAGAAGGTTTTGAAGACGATAGCAGTAATTTTACTTCTTCAAGTCAAGCAAGGGCCTTTTCTTTCTGATGTTCCTTAACCATCCTTTGTCTTTCCATATAAAAAAAAAGGCAGTGTGATATTTCTTCCAGATATGTATGTGCCAGTCTATGTGTCTCTTTTGTCCTTTGTATTTTGTTCCAGTTTGTTTTGTGATCCATTTCTTAACCTCCAGGTTTATACTTGGAGCATCATTGCAACCAGTAGTAGGGTCATTTGTGGCCACCTAACATTATGAATCTGTCTTGATATTTGTATTTTTTTTTTTTTCTGAAGGATTTAACAAATGAATTCTGTGTATTCTAGGTGTGTCACGGGGTCCCAGCCCTGTCAGCCTTGGAAATCAAGACACCTTACCTGTGGCAATTGCCCTTACAGAATCTGTTAATGCCTACTTTAAAGGAGCAGATCCCACCAAGTTAGTTTTTAAAATATATTTATGTGCATGTTTATGTGAGAGAGATTTGGGCCAGGAGGAGGACTTAGCGATAAGTTTTAAGAGGTATACTTTGATTCTTTGTAGATTAGGGTTTTCTTTTATTTGTTTACCTGCTTTTTGGTAACTAATTTGATCATTTGAGGGTTGTCTTTTAAATTAAAATATAGCTATAATTAGCAGTAAGTGGTAGCTTTCCCCCAGTTTATTCATACTACTGTTCAAACTGTTTGACCAATGTGACACATCTGATGTTATATCTTTGGTGCAAGTGTGACATTTCATATACCTAGAATGCATATTTAGTATGAGACTACAGAATTGGTTTAGCATCTTGCTTTTAAGAAAATTATATTTGGGTGAATGACCATTCCTTCTTTTCCTGCATATTATTATTCAACATTCATTCATTCATGAAATATTTGACTAATTACTATGTGTAATATTCTGTTAAAAGTAATACATATACTTCAGTAAACAAAACAGTTCTCTCCTGAGATTGCATTATAATTATGAAAAACTAAAAATCAAAGAAACAGGTATATGTATTAGATATTGATATATGTAATGAAGAAAAGGAAAAAGAGTAGAGAATAACAGTAATGTGCTACTGTTTTGTCTTATTTTTAACTTTTTTTATTAGTAATTTTCAATATACAACTTAGTGGGTCCCATGACATTTCCATACATGCATTTCCTTGTACATTGCTCACATTAACTTCCCCCTTACTCTCTTATGAGTGTGCTACTATTTTAGATGAAATGACCAGGGAAAAATTTTTGAGCTTAATTTAAGCAGATATTTGAAAGACATGGAGGAGCAAGCCATGCAATAGCTAAGGGAATAACATTCTAGGAAGAGGGAGCCAGTAAGTAGAAGAATCTGGGATAAAAGAGCACTTGGGTCTTTAGGAAATAGCAAGGTAAAGCATGTCACTGAATAGGAGTAAATAATGGTGAGAGTAATTGAAGATGCATTTAGAGAGGTACCAGATCAGGTTGAGCATTTTAGATCATGATAGGAAGTTTGGAATTTATTTTGAGTTACGTGGGAAGCCAGTGGAGGCTTTAGGCCGAGGAATGATGAGATTATTTATGTTTTTGAAGGAGTATTTTGGTTGCTCTGTGGAGAATAAACTGGGCAGAGCCAGGGAAGATGCAGTGAGCAAGTTAAGAGGATTAGCTACAGATACCTAAATGAGAGATTATGGTGGCTTGAATTGGTGCAATAGCAAAGGAAATTGCGGGCAATGAAATTCTGAATATATTTTGAAAATAGGTTTCAAGATTTGCTGATGGCTGGGTGCTGTGATACATGCCTGTATTCTCAGTGACTCGGGAGGCAGAGACAGGAGCATCACTAGTTTGAGGCCAGAGGTAGCCTGTGTAACTTAGCAAGACCCTTACTCAAAATAAAAAAATAGAAAATGGGCTGGTGAGCAGCCCAGTAGTAGAGCACTTTCAAAGTATGTGGGAGAGGCCCTAGGTTTAATTCCCAACTGCCACACACACACACACACACACACACACACACACACACACACACGCACACACACGCACACAAAAGTTTCCCAAGGGAGTAGATGCTAGGTTTTAAGTACTTGTTAACTGCTCTTAGTGGAGATGTTGAGATTATAGTTGGGTACATGCTTCTGGAGTTGAGTGAATAAGTTTGGGCTAGCGATAAAAGATTTAATAGTCATTAGTCTGTATATAAGGGCTGGGGATTTAGTTCAGTTGGTAGAGTGCTGCGCTGCAGTCTCTGAGGTCCTGAGTTCAATTCCCAGCACTGCAAAAATGGGAGAAGGGCCTGGCAACCCACTCCCAAGGCAATCCCGGAACAGTCAGCCCTTGAAAAAACCATATGAGGGTCACTATGAGTCGGATACCAACTCGACAGCACCTAACAACAACAACAAGTCTGTATATAATACTGGACATCAGGGACATTAAGGAATAGATAGAAAGGAGATCACAGAACTGAGACCCGGTCCCCTTCTGTGTTGAAAACAGAAAAATAATGATTCTGCAAAGGAGTTTGAGTTACAAATAGCAAGAGGAGGAGGAGAGAAATAATAGAGAGGTATCTATAAACTAAATGAATGAATCATTTCATGAAGTGAGGTGTGAAGCTGTATCAGATGCTTCTGGTAGGCCAAGAAAAATTGACTATTGGCAATAAGGTCACTGGTGACCTTCACAAGCATTTTTTGTGGCATGGTGGAGGTGAGAGCCTGCTTGGAGGGAGTGCAAGAGCAGAAGGAGATGGTGCAGATTTAGGGATCTATATTTAGAAAGAATAAATATAGAGTAATTTGTGGCTGTTCTGCTCCAAGTAGAAGCAGAGAAATGAAATAGTAGCAGGGGGGAAATGGCAGAATAGGAGGAGGGATTTATTTGTTTTAGCTTTTGTGTTTATTTAAAGATGACATATATTTCAGCATGTCTGTATGCTGATAAGAAAGATCCAGTATTTATGGAATAAAATAAACCAACAGAAAAGAAAACAGACAATGCCTGAGTGAGGTCCTTTGGTATGTGAGAGGAGGCGAGCTGTAGTACATAACCAGTGGGATTGGTTTTAGGTGCAGAAATTGGTCATCTGTGAGAGAAGGAGCAAAGGCAGTAGGTACGGATACTTTAGTAGTGAGAAACTGAGGAAGTTCTTTTCTGATTTTATTTCTTCATTAAAATTAAGAGCAAAGTCATCAGCCAAGAATGAGAGGAGAGAATATTGCAGGTTAGAGGAGAAAAAGAAGCTATGAGAAGAGCAGAGGAATAACAGGTATGACTTGATAAGGACATGTCATAGGGGCACGGGGTCATGCAAAGGGGACCAGTTAAGAGTTTCGGCTATGTGGTTATATGTTTTTCTGTAGTTATGTTTAGCTAGGCACAGATGTGGGTATAGCGTTGGATTTAGCCAAGACTGGCCAAGCAGTCACAGAGAAAGAAGAACAAGGTAGAGTTTATGTAAAGGAGAATGTCTAATGATGGACCTGGAAACCCAAAGATGGAGAAAGTGAGGATATGAAGGATGAGTTAAGATCAGTGAAAAAGATGTTGGGAATAGTCAGTAGTGGAGATTTTGATGGGGAAGAATTGTCAAAGATGTGGTACTAGACAGAGTAAGTTAGAAAAATAGGAAGTAGCAAGTAGAGGAGTGGGGAGTACAAAACTGATATTATCAAGGAACTGTAGTATGGCTGAGGTAGGCTGAAAGAGTCATTAGAGGTAATGGGTGGAAGAGCTAGGTGAACAAGATACTAAAAAGTAGATTTTGCAATCACTAAAAATTACAAGAATAGTAGTGCAGAGACAGACTGGTAGTGAACCAGGAGCTCAGATTTTCAGAAACAATAAAGAGTATTGAAGATGACTTGAAAAAGATGGGGTCATGAGTCGGGTACTCTGATACGTGAGTTTTGAAGGAAGAAAGAGGGCTGCAAGAGGCAGTGAAGAGCAAGAGAAGTATCCATCCACCACCACCACCTTCAGGCCAAATGCTTTGTGGGATTTGAGAGAGGACACTGTTTACAACTAGTGACAGTGTTAACCAGAGAAGCAATGTCCTTACAAGTCATCCAGGGAATGGTTACCACAAAAAAGGAAAGAAATATTACCATTGTGCTTGCATTTTTGTTTAGAGTTTAATTCCAGGAAAAGATGATGTTAGTTGAGTATGCCATTTTATGTAGAATCATTTTTTATAATCGAAGAAGTAGTTCATCCATAATTATGATAAAGGAGATATGTGTGTGTATATATACAACAACAGCAACAGTGCATCTTTTAAACCAAATGTGTTTTAAGTGGAGATAAAAGCATCTTATTAAAGCACTTGTCAATATTCCTAATTTTAGGTGTATTGTGAAGATCACTGGTGACGTGACGATATCATTTCCAAGTGGAATTATTAAAGTCTTCACTAGCAATCCCTCTCCAGCTGTGCTATGCTTCAGGGTAAAAAACATCAGCAGACTTGAGCAAATTCTTCCAAATGCACAACTTGTGTTCAGGTTTGTATACTTTTGTTTTGAAGATTAAAGTTTCTTCTTAAGAAATGTTTTCTTTCTTTGAAACAATATTCAGTTTAAGATAGTACCAAATTATTTATTATTATTAAACAGCTTTTTACTGCCTTTTGGTTTTGTTTTGGTTGTTAGTGATAGTTACTTTTCAGGAAAGCTTCTTCAGTGTTCCATTCTTTATCCTCTAATCTTAGTTTTTCCCTCAATCCCATCTTTTGGTTCGCTTCTACTAGTCTTTCCCAGGTCACCACATTCCTACATAGAAGCAAAAGGAAATGATAAACCAAAATAACAAATTTTTTTTATACACATAGTGATCCATCACAATGTGATTCCAACACAAAAGATTTTTGGATGAACATGCAAGCTGTGACTGTCTACCTCAAGAAGCTATCAGAGCAGAATCCAGCTGCTTCTTATTATAATGTAGATGTATTAAAGTATCAGGTGAGTGTCCTGTCATTGTAAAAATCCTAAACTTAGACATTAACAAATAGAATCTAGTGTAACACCAAATGAATAAATATGTCATAGCCACATGAAATTCATTCCAGAAGTCCTAAGCTATATCAAAATTAGAAAGTATATTAATAAATGAATGGATATTTTAACCAACTTGGTAAGATGTTTTTATAATTAAAATTATAATTTTAATTATAAGTTTGTAATTAAAACCATGTTTTTGTAATTAAAATACTGAATAAACATAAATACATGAATTTGTACTTAACCTTAAGAAAACACTAACAAGGAAAAAAACAAGAAACATAACTCAGTCTCTGATGATTTGAATATATTTAGAAGCATATATGTTATTCATTTAAAGGAAGATTCATGTAAAATGTTTAATGTAATCCT
This sequence comes from Pedetes capensis, assembly GCA_007922755.1. NCBI lineage: Eukaryota > Metazoa > Chordata > Mammalia > Rodentia > Pedetidae > Pedetes > Pedetes capensis. The sequence goes on from VMDO01006601.1 coordinate 92,536, forward strand.
GATCAGAAACCCAGTAGGTGTATGTCTGTTTCTGCATTTGTGTTAGGAGACTTGATAATCATTTTCAAGTTCTATGGAACAATAAAACTTAGAAAAATAAATCAAGAAATGTTTTTAATGGTAAAATGGAGTAATTAAATGTTACAACTTTAATGGGAAAACTTATTGTAAGATGACAGTGTTTAAAATGGTTTGGAAATGGTACAGCAGTAGATGGCCAGATGAATGAAACTGATTAGAATATTCAAAAACAGATCTAAGAATAAATGGAAAATGATTTATATGATGAAGTAACATTTCAAAGTAATATGGAAACAATGAATTTCTCAAGATACACATCTGGGGAAAAATGAAGCTGGATCCATAATTTAAAATCCTCATGTATCAAAGATTTAATAATAATAAAACCATGTTGTTGTTGTTGTTAGGTGCCGTCAAGTCAAGTCCGATTCATAGCGACCCTATGTACAGCAGATTAAAACACTTCTCGATTCTGTGCCAGGCACACGATCTTATTTATACTTAAGCCCATTGTTGCAGACACTGTGTCAATCCATCTGGTGGAGGGTTTTCCTTTTTTTCGTTGACCTGCCACTCTCCCAAACATGATATCTTTCTCCGGGCATTGATCTCTCCTGACTACATGTGCAAAACATGTAAGATGCAGTCTGGCCCTTCTTGCCTCCAAGGAGCACTCTGGTTGCACTTCTTCTAGGACAGATCTGTTGGTTCTTTTGGAAGTGCATGGTTTTTCAGTAGAGGTCTCCAGCACCATAATTCAAAGTATCAATTCTTCTCCTGTCTCCCTTGTTCATTGTCCAGCTTTCACAACCATATGATGCAATTGAAAATACCATGGCACGAGTCAGACCCACCTTCGTCTTCAATGTGACATATTTGCTTTTCAGTACTCTAAAGAGATCTTTTGCCACAGCTTTTCCCAGAGCAGTGCGTCTTTTGATTTCTTGACTGCTGCTTCCACGGGTGTTGCTTATAGACCCAAGCAAAGCAAAATCTTGGACAACCTCAATCTTTTCTCCATTTATTGTGAAGTTGCATACTGGCCCAGTTGTTGATGTTTAGTTGCAACTCATATTGAAGGCTGTGATCTTTGATCTTCATCAGTAAATGTTTTAAATCATCTTCACTTTCAGCAAGCAGAGTTGTGTCATCTGCAAAACGCAGGTTATTAATGAGTCTTCCTCCAATCCTGATGCCATGTTTTTCCTCATAAAGTCCAGCTTCTCGGATTATTTGCTCAGCATATAAATTGAAGAGATATGGTGAAAGTAGACAGCACTGACACACATTTTCTCAACTTTAAACCAGGCTGTTTTTCCTTGTTCTATTTGAACAACTGCCTCCTAGTTCGTGTATAGATTCCTCATGAGTACAATTAGGTGTTCTGGTATTCCCATTTTTCGAAGTGTTATCCATAATTTATTATGCTCCACACAGTCAAATGCCTTTGCATAGTCAATAAAACATAGATAGACATCTTTTTGATATTCTCTGCTTTTGGCTAATATCCACCTGACATCAGCAGTGATGTCCCTTGTTCCCCACCCTCTTCTGAATTCTCCTTGATTTTCCAGTAATTCCCTGTCCAAATACTGCTGCAGTCGCTTTTGAATGATCTTTGGTAAAATTTTGCTTGCGTGTAATATTAATGATATTGTCTGATAGTTTCTACATTCAGTTGGATCCCCTTTTTTGGGAATAGGCACAAATATGGATCTCTTCCAGTCAGTTGGCCAACTGTTTTCCAAATCTGTTGGCATAAACATGTTAACACCTCTAATGCTGCATTTGTTTGTTGAAACATCTCTATTGGTATCACATCAATACCTGGAGCCTTGTGTTTCGACAGTTCTTTCAAGGGTGCTTCCACTTCATCCTTCAATACCATTGGTTCCTCTTCATATGCAACCTCTTGGAATGGTTGGTCATCTACCAATTCTCTTTTGTATAATGATTCTGTGTATTCTTTCCATCTTCTTTTGATGTTTCCTGCATCATTTAACATTTTTTCTGTAGAATCTTTCACTACTGCCACTCAAGGCTTGAATTTTTTCTTCACTTCCTTAAGCTTGAGAAACACAGCATGTTCTTCCATTTTGGTTTTCTGCCATCAGCTCTTTGCATATGTCATTATATTTGTTTTTGTCTTCTCAAGCTGCCTTTTGAAATTTTCTGTTTAGATCCTTAACTTCATCATGTTTTCCCCTTACTTTGGCTGCTCCACATTCAAGGGCAAGTTCCATTGTCCCTTTTGACATGTAATTTGGTCTTTTATTTTTTTCTTGTCTTTTTAATAACTTTTTGCTTCCTTCTTGAAGATACCTTTTATGTCTTGCCACAACTCATCTGGTCTCTTATCATTTGTGTTTAATGCATTAAGCCTATTCTTGAGGTTGTCTCTGAACTCAGGTGAGACATACTCAAGGTCATACATTGGCTCTCGTATACTTGTTCTAATTTTCTTCAGCTTCAGTTTGAACTTGTATATGAGAAGTTGATGGTCTGATCCACAGTCAGCACCTGGTCTTGTTTTGACATTTTGTATAGAGCTTTTCCATCGTCTCTTTCCACATATGTAGTCAGTTCGATTCCTGTATGTTCCATCTTGGGAGAAGGACCTGGCAACCCCCTCCCAAAAATCAATCTGCCATTGAAAACCCTATGAACAGCAGAGAAGCACTGACAATAGTGTTTCCCCTGTTGTACAGAGGGTCGCTATGAGTCGGATACTGACTCGACGGCACCTAACAACAACAACAACATGTTCTATCTGGTGAAGTCCATGTTTCTAGTCTCTGTTTATGTTGTTGAAAAAATGTATTTGCAATGAAAAGGTCATTGCTCTGACAAAATTCTGTCATGTGATCTCCAGCTTTGTTTTTGTCACCAAGACCATATTTTCCAACTACTGAGCTGCCTTGTTTCCAACCTTTGCATTCCAGTCACCAGTGATTATCAGTATGTCTTGATTGCATGTTTGATCTATTTCAGATTGCAGAAGCTGGTAGAAATCTTCCCTTTCTTCATTTGTGGCCTTAGTTGCAGGTGCATAAATTTGAATAATAGTCATATCAACTGGCCTGCCTTGTAGACGTATGGGTATTATTCTATCACTGACAACATTGTATTTCAGGACAGATCTTGAAATGTCTTTTTTGATGATGAGTGCAACCCCATTTCTCTTTAGTTTATCATTCCCAGCATAGTAGACCATATGATTATCTGACTCAAAATGGCCTATGCCGGTCCATTTTAGCTCAGTGATGCCTAGAATGTCAATGTTTATGTGCTCCATTTCTCTTTTAACAATTTCTAATTTTCCTAGATTGACACATTCTATGTTCCAATTATTAATGGATGTTTACAGTTGTTTCTCCTCATTTTGAGTCGTACCACATCAACAGATGGAGGTCCCTGGGGCTTTACTCCATTTTTGTCATCACAGTAGACTCTACTTTGAGGAGGCAACTCTTCCCCAGTAGTCTCTTGAGTGCCTTCTAACCTGGGGGGGCTCATTTTCGGGCACTATATCTGACAGTGTTTCTTTGCTATCCGTAGGGTTTTCAATGACTAGTTGTTTTGGGAGTGGCTTGCCAGTGCCTCCTTCCTAGTCTTTCTTAGTCTGGAAGCTCAGCTGAAACCTGTCCACCATGGGTAACCCTGCTGGTATCTGAGATACCAGTGGCATAGCTTTCAGCCTCATCACAACACACGAGCCCCCACAGTACGACAAACTGACAGATGTGTAGGGGAATAAAACCATAAAGGAACTAAAATAAATAATGAATGTATATGTATCTGTGTATATGTCTACATACTATATAGTATATACTTTAATCTTGAAGTATGGGAGACCTAAGTATGATTTAAAACTTAAAATATATGTAAGAAGAGAGTGAGCTGTTAGACACAAAAACACATGAATGTTTTAAAAAAATCAAACCCTTAAACAGAATCAGTATTTATTCTTTTTTTTTTTTTTTTTTTTTTTTTTTTTTTGTCGTACTGGGGGTTGAACCCAGGGCCTCACTCTTGCATGCTCTTCAAGTGCTGGACCACTGAGCTGCAACCTCAGCCTATTTTTTACTTTTTGAGACAGGGTCTTGCTAAGTTACACAGACTGCCTCTGGTCTGGAACTTGCGATCCTCCTGCCTCTACCTCCGGAGCTGTTGGGCTTATAGGCGTGCGCCACCACGCCCAGTGTAGAATCAGTATTTATTCTGAGGGGAATAGACTAAGATAGACTAAAGGACTTTCCCCAAAGAAGACTAAACGGCAACATAGAGGGGAATAGACTAAGATAGACTAAAGGACTTGCCCCAAAGGACCTTTATAAATTAATTAAAAGGTGAATATCATGAGAGGGTAATGGAGGAGGTAAACATGAGGCATATGCAGTGATTTCCATGTATGGAAACATAATGACACCCATTAAGTTATACACTAAGAAATTATTAATAAAATAAGATTACTGGGACACATAATCTGATACACTGAATACAAGGTGAATAACTCAATAGACAGATAACTTATGGAAGGATACTCCATGTCACTAGTATTCAGAACAGTGAATATTAAGACAATGAGTTATCTGTTTTAGCCCATCAGATAAAAAAAAGAAAGATTAATTTTAAGAGGAATGTGACTGCCTATTAATAAGGATACAAGTTAATAGAATCTCTTATAAGGAAATTTTATTAGATCGTTGGATAGAGAGAGAGAACCTTTAATTCAGCAGTCCCACTTTCAGAAATCTGTTCTTCAGAAGTCCCATCAGTGGGCACTGTAGTAAATGGAAGAGAGAAAAGGAAAAGAAAGGGAGGGGGAGGAAGAAAGGAAGGAAGGAAGGAAGGCAGGAAGGAACAGAAGGAAGGAGAGCAAACAAAGAAAAGCAAGCCAAGGATAAATTTCCTATTTCATATACTTCTGTATCATTTGACTTTTTTTTTAATAGCTTAATTACATAAAAATGACTTGCCTTTCTAGAAAATAATTAAAGAGTAAATAAATGTTGCCATTTAGGTTGACTTGAATTTTATTACACATACTGATTTATTCCTTCGTTCAACAGACATTTCTTTTTCAGTGCTTGTTTGTTGCTGGGAGTAGGACAGAGAGATAATAAATATAAGTAAATAATGTTGTATGTTTGGAAATAAACAGTATAAGAAAAGAAAAGTAAGGAAGGTTGTAAATATAATTTTCAATTAGCATTTAAACAGAGTGGTCAGGATAGCTTTTCACATTCAAGCAGGAGCTAAAGAATTGGAAGGAGTTGTGCCATTTACTATGGATCATCTGGTTAAACATTTGAGGTTGGAAGTGTTTTAATTCTAGTCTTGTGGAACTACATAGTGACCTTTCCTTTTTTCTCACTAATTTAACAATAAATTTTTATAATTCATAAGGAATCTTAGAATTCAGTGTTGAATGTTGAGAGGTTTTCAAACTTTACACAAATAAATAAGAATCACCTGATAACATGTTGATTTCTGTCCCTAAGCTGTTGAATCAGATTTCTGCACTTGGAACCAGAGGAACATGCAGTGTAAACAAGCACCATGGCAAATTTTCAAGCATTCAGTCTCAGATCCACACACTGAAAGTGACCTTAACTCCTTTAAGCTGAGTCTGTTTTACTCTGCCTAGCTGTAGATAGGGGCTGGGATTTAGGTCAGTTGGTAGAGCGCTGTGCTGCAGTCTCTGAGGTCCCAAGTTCAATTCCCAGCACCGCAAAAATGGGAGAAGGACCTGGCAATCCACTCCCAAGGCAATCCCGAAACAGTCTGCCATTGAAAACCCTATGAGGGTCGCTATGAGTCCGATACCAACTCGACGGCACCTAACAACAACAAGCAGTAGATTGTTGTTGTTAGGTGCCGTCGAGTTGAGTCCAACTCATAGCGACCCTATGTACGACAGATCGAAACACTTGCCAATTCTGTGCCAGGCAAACGATCTTATTTATGTTTAAGACCATTGTTGCAGACACTGTGTCAATCCATCTGGTGGAGGGTTTTCCTCTTTTGTGTTGACCTGCCACTCTTCCAAACACGATGTCCTTCTCCAGGGATTGTTCTCTCCTGACTACATGTCCGAAATATATAAAATGCAGTTTGGCCATTTTTGCTTCCAAGGAGCACTCTGGTTGTACTTCTTCTAGGACAGAT